>PVKA01001053.1:0-86975 GCA_004027165.1 Ctenomys sociabilis | reverse complement strand
ATAACAGGCATATGCCACCATACACACCTTGCCTGATAATCTTTAAGCAGATAACAAACTGTTACTGTTATTAACTATATTAACTAAAAACATGAATTTTGGCTTGTTGGGTGCTGAAGACCTCTGCACGCTCTTGAACTCTGCTCTGGATTCCAGTTAAGCCACTGGGAACAGGCTGATCTTTTGGGAGCTTTGTTTTCCTGGCTGGTTGGGTTCCTTTAGAGTAGGCTCAGGCTAATTCCTCACCATTACTGAGTGAAGACATCTCCTCAGCAAGCTACCCACTGCCCATCAGTGTTGTTTTGCTGCCCTTGCAGGTACGGAATGGGTCCTGATCCTGGCATGGAATGAGCCATGGGCACTGAACTCCTAATCCCCTGAGTGGTCTCTCCCAGTGGTGGCAGCTTCCTTCCAAGCACAAGCTCATCATCTGATCGGTGCCCCTGGGGCCCCACACAGAGCTTGGGCAGCCCTCTGTGTGGGTCTGGCTCTTCTTCAGCGCTCTCCCTTGCAAGCTCCATCCAGCAGCCTCTGTGTCCCTGTACTCTTGCTTCATCTCAACTCAGGGAGCCCACCACTTCTCACTGGGATTTTCTCTGCTATGAGTTAATTGTGCCCCTCCAAGGGCATATTAGAGTCCTGGCCCCCAGTGCCTCAGAGTCCACCTTTATTTGGAATGAGGGATAAGTTGAATGAGGATATTAGAACTGACTCCACTGCGCTGTGGGTGTTGTCTTCATAAGAAGAGAAATTCAGTTTGAGACACACACAGAGATGAGAAGACCAGGGAGCAGACAGCCATCTGCTGCCACCCAGAGCCTGAGGTTCCTAGGACAGGCATGGAACATGTTCTCCTGTGCAACCCTTAGAAGGAGCCGAGCCTGCTGATGCTGATTGCAGGTTCATAGCCCACAGATCTTGGCAAATACATCTCTGCTAAGTGCCCCAGTTGTTCTTACTTTCCCACTCCAGCCCTTGGAAGCTAAATACAGTACATGACCTAGCAGTGCACTTTGGAGGCTCAGGGCAGGAGACTGGAGCAGTGCGCTGGGGTCGCTATCTGGATGTGTGTCCTCCCCCCATACTTGAATAGGTGGCACTATAGAGAGGGGATTAGTTGGTGGGGGGTGGGATTCTCTTGGATTCTGACTGTGAGTTCCTAACTAAAAGGGATGTTGGAAGGTGACACCTGATTGGAGGAGGTGGGTCATTGAGGGCGTGGCCTGGAAGAGTCTCTCGCTCACTCTCCCATCTCCCTCACTTGTCCTTTGCTTCCTGCCTGCCCTACTGTGAGCCTATCTTCCTTGCTGTCAGTGGGCTATGGACGGAAACTTTTACAGACTGTGAGCCAAAATCAGCCTTTACCCCTTTAATCTGCAGGTGTCAGGTATTGTTTATCCCAGGGCGAAGAAAGTCATTAAGGCTCGAGACCTGGGAGATAGCTCAGTAAAATAAGTGCTTGCCTGGCAAGCACAGGGTCCTGAGTTCAATCCCCGGTAGTGCAAAAAAAAAAAAAAAAGTCACGAAGGCACACTAGGACTCATGGCAGATTCCCACTTCTTGTTTTGTGGTTGTCTGATGGCCCGCATCTTACACACCAGTGTCTTCTTGGTTCTTGAGGTTTCAGATAGAAGATTCAGGCCCTCTTATTTCTTGGGCAGAAGTGGGGGTTTTCACTCTTTTCATTCTGATGACCTGGCATTCAGTGTGAGCCACCTTAGTTTTCCCATCTTGTGACATCTTGTTTGCCAAAGGAATTATGAACTGCAAGATCAGGGGCCGCATTACTACACCTTCATACAAGGACAATGCCCGGGCTCCGAATGCACTGCGCATCTGAGCTGAAGAGGTGTTCTTGGCTCTCAGGGCTCAGCACACTGAGGACCGACTCAGGATGAAAAATCAAGGGATGTCAAACTTTTTATGCCCCCCGATATTTTTAGAGTGTGAAAAATAGCCTGAAACTGAAATATTTTTGTTCCCATCTTGTTGTCAAAGAAGTGACACTCTGATTATTTCCTTTTAAAATTAATAGCCATGTTCTTTCTAGCACAGACCTGTGGAAGAAAAGCCAGGAAGTGAAATGGGCAGCCGGGCAGCATGAGCCTGGAGTTCCTGTCTGTCACTTTTTCTTTGTTTCTCTGCTTTTGCAAGGAAGACCATGACTGTCTTTGGTATCCAGGCCTTCTGAGTGCCACGTAGATTGGAGTGGAAAGGAATGGGAAAGACCCACATGTTTTGGCTTCATCCTGGGAATGAACTACTTTACAATTTTACTACTGGAGGAAAGCTTCCACTGAGTGCTCAGTATACTCTGGTCCAACATTATCTACACACAATGAATGGTAAAAGCCATAAATTTGTGGCTTTAATATGTTGCTTAAAAGGCAGGCATTTTTGTTCTGCTTTGAACAAAGAGAGGAGAGATCCTTTCATATGACCAAACTGCTGAGAGAACGTGCCAATAAGCCCACTTTAGGTCCGCAGTCATTAGTCGTGTTCCTACCTCTCGGCCTTCGCATGTACTGTCTTCTGTCCAGATGCATCTACATGGCTCATGCCTATGTTTCATTCAGTCTGGGGCACAAGGTCACCCACTGAAGGAGCTCTTTCCTGACCATGCTATGTAAAAGGACACGCAGGCCCATTACTCCTACCCCATGTAGCATTCTTCGCTCTTACCTGGATTCATTGCTCTTTATGTCTACCCCAAAGTCCAGATACACATAGGTGTTTATCTAACCCATACACATTTGTGCATTGCCTAGCCCTTTATTGCAACGGAAATTTTTTCTGCTCTTTTCTCATGACTTAAAACAATGCCCAGCACGGAGTGTGCATTCAATATATATTGTTGAATGGATGAACAGAAATCTGCTGAAATTCTACTTGGTGTGAAAGCTCTGAGGGAGGAACAAGGATCTAAATCACTCCCATGACTAACTTCAAGGAATTCAACTTCTAATAAGAAGGCAGCACGAAAACTCGTGATTGTGGTCTGCAGCAAAAGGAAAACCTTGGATACCTTACTTTGAAATCGCAAGCAGTGGGTGTGGGGAGAGGCAGAGTGGTTTGGAGTGTACTGTGTTACAGACCCTGGTGGGTAGAGGGATAAATGGGCCTTTAGGGTGCTGGCCCAGAGTGAGCAGACATTTGGAGCCCAAGGAGGCGGCAGCAAGTGGGGGACAAGAAGAAGACAGCAGGGTGGGGTGCAGGGAGCTGAGCTGCTAGAGCTTGGGGGCCTGATCCCGGCCTTGAGGCCAGGCTTTGGATTTGTCTTAAAGGAGTTAGGGAAGGAGGTATTTTAAGATGATCTGTATCTGCAAGTCTCCCACCCTGGAACCCTGGATGGTCATCAGTGTGCCACTGTGTCAGTGTGGCCAGCAGGTGCCTTGGTCCCTTAAGCATACTGTGGATACTCTCTCACTTAGCAAGTAAGTGCCATGAAAGTGCTGTACCACTGCGAGAATAATTAGCAGCTTTGCTAATTATAGTTCCCTGGCACTTTCTTTTAGATTTCTTTCCTTATTAAAAAAAGTAGATAAACACCTCACCTGGGACTTGTTTTTGTTTAAAATCTGCCTAGCACTTTCTTGTGCAAGCCTGTAGGTCTGATCACATGGCCCAGATGAACTCCATGCAAGCAATATAAGAATGGTGAAGAGGTCCCTGCATCCTGATATTCATCCCCCACCCTGATATTCAGCTCCCCCCTCCACCAGAAGAGAAATATTATGGGATTATAAAATCTTAAAACAAAACAAAACAAAACACTTCCCACCCGGCCCAGTGTACCCCAGCTCTCATTTTACGTTATCGATATATTTATTTTTTGTACTGGGCATCAAATTCATGACCTCATGCTTGCGAGGTAGACACTGTGTCAATGAGCTATGTCCCCAGCCCTCTGTCACTTTATGGGCTTAGCCTGAGCCTGGGCCTGGGCCTGGGCCTGAGCCAGATCCAACCGTTCGTTCATGGCTCCTCCCAGCTACATGAAAATCAAAACTGCGTGGAGTGTCCTTCTCAGGCCTTCAAAGCAGCTACCATCAGGGATGCAGGAAGGAAGTGGTGCTGGTGAGGATGGAGGGAGTGGTCAGGGCAGCTTTCTTCATCGTTCATAGGACTACAAATTAGTACAGCCATTACAGAAATGAGTATTGTGGTTCTTCTAAAAGTAGATCTACCATGGGCTCCAACAATACCTCTCCTCAGTATGGCTCCCCTAAATTAGAGCCAACAGATTATACAGATCCTGCACACACACATTTATTACACCCCAATTCACCCATTAAGCTATGGAAATATCTTAGATGCTCATTAATAGATGAATGGATAAAGAAAACTTGGTATGTACATACAGTGGAGTAGTATTCAGCTATACAAAAGATTGAAATCCTGCTGCAGAAAGATGGAACAAGAGACCATCATGTTAAGCAGAATAAGCTAGAGTAGAAAAATGTCATATTTCCTTTCATATATGAGGTGGAGGAGGGCGGGGATAGGAGGAAAGTAGATGAAAGACTAGTAGAGATATTAGAGAAGAAAATTAGGGGAGGAGGAAAAGAGGGTGAGGAGACACGGCAAAAGTGTGTTCTACACATGTACCAATGGGGCAAAATGAAACCCCATGATCTGTGTAAATAATACACACCAATTTTTAAAATTCTGAAAGAAAGAAAAGAAAACCAACTGCCTCCCACATGCTCAGCAGCCCAGCCAGGCCATGGGTCAGGTGAGAGCTGCTTCTGCCTCTCCCATTCCTGTGGTGAAAGCAGGTTATGTCAGGGCTCCTGAAAGCCACAGTGTTGACATGGACGAATGCTGGTTATCTGGATTTACTCACAGTATGGGGAGAAAGCTACTGGTGGAGGAGGAGTAGAGTGAAGTAAGATGTGAATATGGAGCATTCCAACATTCCAACAAAAATGCTTCTACTCTAAGGAAAGGATTTGGACCCTCAGAAGAACACTTCAGTGCTAACTGCCGGCAGAAATACACACTGGGGTCATCCGTGCTGATAATCGATACGGGAAACATTGTTTTCTGAGATTTTCCTTTTCTTCCTGTTTCTTCTTTGGAGCTCAGATGCTGAGGGCATCAATAATGCTCCGCAGTTGATGTCCCAATGTCATAGGTCTGTCACTGAGGCACTGTGGATTGAGTCTCCTTATGCCCATTCTCCATCCCTTGCCACCTCACACCTTGGCTACTTGCTTCATGCGTTTTAAGATGTATCTCACTGTCTTAAGTCATCTTACCATCCATGGGTTGGTGTTTTACAGGGCCCTTTCTTTTCTTTTTTTTTTTTTTTTCCAGTCTTTTTGAGACAGGGTCTCACTATGCAGTTCTGGCTGGCCTTAAGCTCACTTTATAGCTCAGGCTGGTCTTGAACTCACAACAATCTTCCTGTCTCAGCCTCCCGAGTGCTGGGATTACAGGCCTGCGCCACCACGCCCTTTCTTTTTTTCATTCACAGCTGTGCTTTTATGGCCCCTCCATGCTATTCTGCTCACATCTGACCCATTACTTCTACTGCTACCTGGAACTCTAGCTGGTTGGCTTACCTGCTCTCCCAGTGCTGGACACAGAGACTCCCTTTGTGAGTTATTTCTAAGGAAATACGATACTCAATTAGCTCAACAGAGTTTTATATATAAATTCAGTTTTCTATATTTTGGAAATGTGGAGAACAAGAAAATGTGTCACTATTATTGCTATAATCAGCCAAAGAAACACGAAGCTTTGTTCCATTTTAGGTGGATTCTGCCTGACCTGACTGAGAGGGGTGACAGAGGCAGGGGATGGCAATCACCAGGTCCAGTCTTGTGCTGCTCAGTCCACACCTGGGCGTGGCGGACGCATACATTTTATGCAAAGTGGCTGTCCTTCCTCTAGGCTGAGCTCATTCAAAAACAGTACCAGAAGTTAGATTCTGTCCAATCCCTGCTACACCCAGGGTCAAGACCCTGGTGTTGCAGTGAGCCATGGAAGAGGTTAGATCATCTGGGAGAAATGTCTGCCGTGACCCAGGCCACCAAGATGCGCATGACTGCTGAAGCTTTTCATCTTCCCTCTCCCTTCATTTTATTTATTTACTTATTTTGGGGGGAGGGCGAGTGGTCTCACTAAGCAAGGTAACTAAGAGTTTAGCATTTGAAATCCGATATGGGAAATCAGAGCAAACACAAGTCTTTTGGTCTGTTGGATATTTTTATGGAGCTAAAAATATCAGAAATCAAAGGAGATATTGTTTTATAAATGATGAGTGGTACTCAAGTAGCCAGCAATGTGATTTTAACGTATTTAATTTTTCAAATTGTGCCACAGTCTCCAAGATCCCTGAAAATGGTTTTGGCACTTATGTTTCCAATGACCTTGCTATGACTAAGCCAAAAGTTGGGTTAGGAGTGGAAGAGAAGACTTGGCCTAATGTTTTGTTTTTACCACCCACCCTCCACGACAGCTCTGTACACAACATGAAGTGAGACAGGAAAGAGGGAAGGAAGGAGGGAAAGAAGGAAGGAGAACAGAAAAGAAGATAGAACGTCCATGTGAATGTTTCACCTTGGTACAAGTAAGTAATTACTTTTCACGGCTGCTCTGGATATGTCTGGATATCACAGGAAAACCCGGGGAGGTGGACGAAGGGGACTCAAGTTAAAAAAAAAAAAAAAAAAAAAAAAGACTGTCATTCAAAGCCATACAACTTGGAGCAAACAATTTTATCTTTAAAAATCTTATCTTCTTTTTCTTATTTGCAAAGTCAGTGTTATACCTGTCACTGGGGAGATAGCTCAGAAAAAGTGTTACACCTGTCTTCAAAGTGGGCTGGCAGACCAAAGGTGTACCCTCGGATCCTAGCACAAAGGTGAAGGCGATTTACCCTTGAGGAGGCTAATCAGGTGGATCAAACAGAGGAGCCAGCTTACGTGGCTTTGTTAGTGCTCTGTTCTAATAAATAACATGCCCTCGTGGTTTGAAAGAACCCTACTGTAGGGAGCCCAGATCCAGGGACTGGCCCTACTGCTCCTGTCTTTGGTGAATCCCTGGTGGAGGAAACACTTGCACCTTTGCCCTCATCTTTCTCCATGGCCCAGATCCTGGATTAAGATGAATGGAAAGGACCTTAAGGTAAGGAAGTGCTCAGGACAGGCTTTTTTTTTTTTTTTTTTTTTTTTTTTGTCTTTTTGAGACAGGGTCTCACTATGCAGTTCAGGCTGGCCTTAAGCTCACTTTGTAGCTCAGGCTGATCTTGAACTCACAACGATCCTCCTGCCTCAGCCTCCTGAGTGCTGGGATTACAGGCCTGCGCCACCACGCCCTGCCCAGGACAGGCTTTGTGGGTCAGTGCATTAGGTTCTGTACACAGTCGGATGTGCTGCAAACCCAGCTCTGGTTCTGTTTCACCTTCTTTCCAAAGAAGAGTTCTTACTATGTATTGGACTTAAAGTAGCTATGTTTTTATTGACATTCGGGAAATCAGAGGTAGACGAGCTGCATTTTGACTTGGATATTTCTTTTCATGTGTGGCAGTCTTGATCCACTTCAGATTCTTTAAAAACTGGAAGCTCAGCCTTGCATGGGGCTCAAGCCTAAACTCTCAGGTAGTTGGAAGGTTGAGGTAGGAAGGTCACACATCTCAGGCCATCTTAGGCTGCTGGGTGACTTAGCAAGACCCAGACTCTAAGAGCTAAAAGGGCTGGGGATGTAGCTCAGCAGTCGAGGGATTGTCCCACGAGCACTACAGAAAAATAAACATAAGAAAGACCAACATTTTACAGTCCCCCCTGCTCATTTCTCCTGCCTATTGCAGAAGGCTCCCTATGTCCTCTGTTCTTCCTGAATTCTTGCAAATGACCATGTCTTTGTCAGAAGCAGCATGGCTGGTAGAACCTGAGTCTTTAATTTTCAGTATTAGAGGAAAAGAAAAAGTGTAGCTCAGGTGTATTGCTCATCTATGTGTTTGGGGTTTACTCCCCAGTGTGTCTTGCCTTGCCAAGGTGCCCTTAAGTGCCACCTGTAGGTGCTATTGTGGGTGTTATTGGTATACATAGTCCAAACTGCCTGCTAGGGGCGTTGCATTAACAGTTGTCTCAGAGTATTACTTGTTTCTTCACTTGACTTTGCAGATAGATGCTACTTACTGAGGATTATAAAAAGAATATATCCTCACCTTTGGAAATAGAAAAGGAAAAAGAAGAACGTGGAAGGTTTTTGTAATACTAGCCCACAGTGGCTGCACTGATATTGTTTGGGGAAGTGTTGCTTGTGTGCTCGGGGGCGGGGAGTGACTGATGCTGCAGGCGACGGAGAGCAGCCATCTCTCCCCATTCTTCTGTAGTTTAGGGACCCTGAAGCTGCCAGCCACGTGCCTCTCATTATGCCGGGCCAATCATTGCCTTAGACCCCCTCCTGCTAATGGGGTCATTGGGGGAGAGGTTGTAAAATCTAAAATGTGGTAGAAAAATATGGTGAATGGCTACATTTAAAAAAAAAAAATTATAGAAAGATGAGCACTGCCATCAACCTCCCTGAAAACGCTCTCCCTTATTTCAGAGCTGCTCATCCCGCTGTTCTTGCCACTTTCTGAAGGGTTCCTGGAAGTCCTCTTGAGTGAGTGTCTTCCGTTGCACCGTCACGGTTGCCTTCCTACTCAGAACTGACTCAACACACTTACGTTTGCTGTCCCTTTTAACTTTGGGGAAGGGCCAGAAGTCACGTGGCGCCAGGTCCAGTGAGTAATGTGGGGGAGGACCCGCCACGACGAGGGCTCAAGCCTGCGTTTCTGTTGGACTGCGCTCAGCGGCTCCAGCCACTATATTTTTTATCTCACTGTAAAGACATTCATCACAGAAGACTTCCGTAAGGGCCTCAGAAAGTGGCAAGAATGTGGACGTAAGCGCGCTGAAAGGAAGGGGAAGTATTTTGAGGGGTTAGTGGAGCTGTGTCCTTCACTGCAACACACTTTGTTTATTTATTCAGTTTTTTGTATTTAGCACAGGGTCTACAGGGTCTCACTACACAGATTGGACTTGTAGTAATCTTTCCTGTTTTTCCTTCCAAGTGCTGGGATTACAGGTGTGCGTCACCATACCCAGTCTCAGTTGCTGTCTCAGTGAGTGGAGGGGGGGGGGGGTTGGGCAGCATAGCGGGCCGGGGATCAGACCCCAGCCTCTGCGTCTTCCTAGGCAGGCACTTTAATACTCTGAGCTATTCGGCTGGCCATAGAATACATTTTAAAAATGTAAATATTTTTGTATACTGTGTGTGATCAGCCCTTGTGCATGTATAGGGAAGTCTCCCTGCCACTGGTCATTGTGGTTCTACCTGCAGCTGGAGATTAAAAGGGGTGAAGCACTGGCGTGCTCCAAGTGGCAGAGTGGCCACGTGAGGGCACATCTGCACCCGGGGAGCCACCCTGCTCCCCTGCCCCACGTGTTCTTCTCTGGGCTTCTGTTCCCTGAGGTCACAAGTGCCTTTCTCACAAAAACCACTTTTACTCTTGTGTTCTGCTACTTGCAGCTAAAAATCACCCTACCTTACTTTGTTGTCTTTCTGTCGCTACAATGTGCTATACATTATGTACACTCTCCTCATCGTAAAATATATTTCAGAGAAAACCTTGCAACACTGGAATCGTTGGCTCACATATATCTCATTCTTACAGGGCTCTGGGTCCTTCGAATAGGAAGAATGTGGTTTTCATTTTATGTTGATTTTCCCCTTCAAACTCAGACACCAGCAATGTCTGGCACAATAAAGATACTAAGACCTGTAGGTGAGGCAACTGGAGACTGACATTGCTGTGGCCAAAAGCCACTCCAGCTGGAGGTGACATTACTGAGCAGGACTTATGGTCTTCAGCAATCCGCCAGAGAGCTGGGTTTGTCAAAGTCACACTGACTTTGTGTTCTCTGAAGGTAAATCTCAGGGAAGACGCTGTAACATGCCACTGTGATGCTCTTTCAGGACAGAGCTCACAACTGCTAAGAAGATGGCAATTATCAAAGTCCAGAGTCCTGGGGGGGCTTCGCTAGATGTCTATGCCATGCTCATCCTGAAACTCATGCAACGGCTCATCACGTGACTGATAAAAGTACACTGCACAAAGCTAGGCTTGAGAATTCGGTTCTTTTAAGGGGATCTGGAGTGTGTTTTTCTTTATCATTCTTTCTTCTTTTTGTTGTTATTTCCTAGTTCGGAAGCATGTGCTCCCAAACCACCTTCAGTCGTGAGCTGACCAGCGCGTGCTTCTGCCCTCCGCCTGCAAGCGCTGGCGTCTCCCTGGCCACATCTGCCTTCCTCGCCCAGCCCAGTGCTCCCTGGCTAATTCACAAACACTGGTGCAAGAGTGTGGGGGATTTCAGCTTGCACAAAAGCCTAAGCTGTCTAGAAACTAAGCCTATAATTTAGGAGGGAAAGGGGCCAGGGAGGAGCAACACAGGAGCAAAGGGCGAAGGAGAAGGCAAAGGAACAGGGTCCGCCTAGCCACCTCCGTGGCTGGCTGGAGGACATGCCCTGGGGGGGCCCTGGCCCAGAATGACAGCTGCATCGCTGAGGGCCAGCCTGGACGCAGTGCGGTCTGCTGGTGTTTGCTCTTAAGTGTTATCTCTGAATATAGCGTGGGTTTGAAAACAAAATTTATCTTGTTAAATTGCACCAAAAAACTGTACTCTTTTCATAATGCACCTCACAGAAGGCATTTTTGCCCAGGATACATATGAGCCTGAGCTGTGAAGCGAGACTCTGAAACAAATACATTAAAAAAAAAAAAAAAAGGAAGTCTTTGCATATTTGCTGTGCCCTGGTGAGACACCATCTCTCCCAGGAGGGAGCTGGGAAGGCATGGCGTCTGGGCTGGCCCTTCCCAAAGCTGGGCCTGTGCTGCCCTCCAGGCTGAGGGAAGGCAGATGGGCTAGAAAGTAAGGAACATGGCTTCTGGCCCAGTTCTCATCAGCTGTGTGGCTTTGGGGAAGTCTTTGAACATCTCTGGGACACATTCTCTTTTTTTTTTTTTTGTACCAAGGATTGAACTGAGGACCTTGCGTTTGCCAGGCAGGCACTTAAGCCACTGAGCTACCTCCCTGGCCTTCACATTCTCTTACTTACAAAATAAAGAGACTCATTAGGAACCAGCATTTCAATCCCATAAGCTGTGATTGCGAGTTACCTAAATTCTGTACTACAGACCACATAAACAAGAACCTGGAGGGGGTGAGGACCAAGCAGCGCGACCTCATGCAGGAGCAGAAGAGGAAGAGACCATGCAGGTAGGGATGCGCCTCCCTCGGGAGAAGTTCTGAGGTAGTGCTCTTTCCTACTTCACATTGTCGCTCAGACACCTGTTGTGGCCTTGGCTTGTCCCATGCCGAAGCCACCATCCTCTCCCTAAAACCACCTCTCCCCCCGCTGCAGGGAGCACGTGGTTTCTTAGTCTAGAGCCTGGTGCACTCGCCAGCCATGTGCTGCTCAGACTGGAGAGTTGTTAGGAAGGATGGTGATGGGATGAACAAACACACTGCTGGGGCAGATGCTTCTGAACATGTTCAAAATTACACTAGGTCTTTTTTTTTTTTTTTTTTTTGGTGGGACCAGGGATCGAACTCAGGCCCTTGTACTTGCCAGGGAAGTACTTATTCCACTGAGCCATCTCCCCAGTTCCTCTGAACGCATTCAAAAGGCAGACAAAAGGATCTTCGCTGACCACATGGTGGTCTCACATGTCAATGGGCCCTGATGCTGGTGTAGGAGTTTTCCAGGCAGGCAATGGCTGGAGCTCTCATCTGGGGAGGGCAGGAGCTCAGAAAAACCAATATGAAGAGGGAAGTGAGCAAAAGACAGGGGCACAGTGCAGGCGGCGAGGCTCCCAGGTCCTCCTGCCACACAGGGAGTGGTTTTGTTCTAGGGTTCGTGATGGCAGAGAGCCTTTTACTTTTTAATCTTTTATTTATTGATTTGGTGCAGGGTCTCACTGCACAGCTTGGACTCATAGTGATCCTTCTGTTTTAGCCTCTCCAGCACTGGGATTCTAGGCATGCACCACAGTGCCCAGGCTCAGTGCCCACGGGCAGGGCTGGCATGGCATGCAGTTCAGGAGATCAAACCTGGGTCCTTGTGCTCACCAGGCAGGTGCTTAGACTGCTAAGCTGTCTCCCTTGTCCCCTATATAGAAGATCCTTTTACATAGTCTTTTTATTTGTCATCTATGTCGAGGCAGCCTGCCCAGCTGGGAAGGGTGGGCTTTGACTGCTTTTCTGGTGCCGTCTGCGCCAGGCCTCCACCCAGGGTTAGGCTGCCTCCTAACCGGCTCCCCCATCCCTCCCCCACATGTCTCCTCACCAAGGCTGCCAGCTGCTGCCTGCCGGCCGAGCTTCCTCTCATTCTGATGAGCCACTGCCCAGGGTCTCCCAGGGCTTCTGCTGCCATCCAGGAGTGAGCACAGTCCTGTTCCTTGACTGTGAGAGCTTAGGGTCAGCACCAGTGTCCTCCACACTGTTCTGCACTCCTCCGTAATACTGCTCCTCCTCTCGAAGGCAAGACAGTCCTCATCACAAGGTCCCAGGGGTCTCCGTGCCCGCACATCACAGAACGATGTAACACATTCCTTGGCTGCCCCATGCGTCTTTCCTCACAGGACCCAGTGCTTCTTTCCTCTCTCCATCTCCTCTATTTGAGGTACAGCCTAGTGGACCCATGCACCCCTTTCCTGAGCTGTGTCATTGCTTTGAGGCGAGCACATGGAGTGACCCAAGTCAGCCTATCAGAGTGCACTTGGACTCTCAAATTCAGGCACAGAAGTGCTTTGCACTGCAGTATATGTGAACGTGAAGTCTGGAACTACTGCAGTTATTTTGTCCCCACGAGGTTGGGGCAGAAGCCCACATTGTGGAAAGCAGAGTGAAGAAATGGAAAGTGAGTCCATCATTCCTTAAGGACTCAGGATGCCAGACTTCACAATAAGCCCACAAAGCCCTTTCATTTAACTATGGCTTCCTGGTACTTGCTTTGAGAGCACCCTAACTGTCCAAACCAGAGATGGTGAAGATTTCAGGGGTGTAGTGCGCTGCTTAGTGGTGCTGGCTACGCATTTCCAAACAGGCTCATGGCTCCTGGGTGTGGAGTTATTCAGTGCTCGGCTGCCAGGGTGATGCCTTGGTGACCTGGCTCACATGCCAATAGGGAGGGCACAGTGCCATAGGTTCCCACCCCTGGCCCTAAGCCTATGCCATGCAGTATTCCAACAAAACTGTTGTTTTTATGAACCTAACCTCCTGTTACAGGGCTTGGATGAGCTGCAGCAGAAAGCAAGAATAAATAAGACAATTTATTGAAATGATAACGTCTATGAAGAAAATAAAATGAGAGCAAAGGCTTCTGGGAGGGGAAGAAGATTCCTGGAAATCAGATGGGCAGGGTGGGCTGCTCTGGGTAGGTGACGTCCACTGACAGGAGCAGCACATGGGCAGGGCAGGGGAAAACCACTTCAGGCAGAAGGGGCAGTCAGTGAAAGAGCCCTAGGGTAGGGGCTGGATGGGGCTGGAGACAGAAGGGAGCGCTGTGGTGGGGTGGGGGCATGAGTAGTTATGCTTCTTCCTCTTTTCTCAGTGTCATCTTGCTCTTTCTATGCTTTCAAAAACATATTTCAGAGGACTGGGGAGATAGCTCAGTAGAATAAGTGCTTGCCTGGCATGCACAAGGGCATGAGTTCAATCCCCGGTTCTACCAAAAACAAACAAACAATAAAAACAAAAAACTTGTTTCCATGTCTGCATCTTGTACAATGAACAACCACTAAGACAACAATATGTAATGTATTAATTATTGAAACTGTCCTACTAATTGGTTTTGAAACTGCCTCAGTACTATGTGTTTCTCAATCAAATTACTTTAAAAAAAACAGATTTCAAGTTTCACTGGGGTTGTGCCTACTTCTGGAATTTTCCACCACTGCTCCAAGGTTCTCCTTTCTCTGGGGCTGCACCATCTTTCTCTGAAAACTAGAACCTGAGAAGCAGGTACGATGCACTACCTTCTGTGGGTTTCTCCCTTTTTTATGATTTCATTGCTTTTCCTCTATTTGATTCTATATTTTTTTGTTTGGTTGGTTGCTTTTTGTTGTTGTTTTCTGTACCAGGAATCAAACTGAGGACCTGTGCTTTCCAGGCCGGTGCTTGTGCCTCTGAGCTACATCCCTATCCCTGAGCATTATACTTTGTCATGTGTCCACCCTAAAAGCTTAATGCTAGGAAATTTAATTGCTATGAAAACATACCACACTTCTGGATTCACTGTTTTCCTACCAGAATGTGTTTGAAATACTAGATTGAATCATGTGGAAATGTAATTTGCTGTGGGTCAAAATATCAAACATCAGCAATTTCATGTGGTTTAACTCATAACATCATTTAAAATTACAGTAGAGTCCAACCTGACTATCCCAATGCCTTGGACATTGTTCCAGAAAATTCTTTGTTGGAACCTGGTCCTCCAAGGAAATGTTCCCTTATAAGGAAGCTATACATCTTTGGTTACTTGACGGGACTGTAAATTAGCCCTGGGCGACAAATAATTATACTAATAACAATGGGCTGGGGGAGATAGCTCAGGCTTAATCCCCTGCCTGGCAAGCCCAAGGCCTGAGTTTGATCCCTGGGAAGACCAAAACAAAAAAGGCTAACTACGAAAAACCCCATACCATGTGATTTAACATTAATCTTAATGGAGGACTGGATGTAGCACTTGGGCTTTGTGTGTGTGTAGCTTCCAGTGAGATCATTTGAGAAGAGGGAGAGAGTATGTGTACCGACCTGCCCCGGCTGGAGACGTTTCTGTTCACTTCTGGGACCACGTTGGTGGAGGTGGATTTCCCTGTCTGCGCAGAAAAAGGCAGTCCCATGCCTGCCCCAGGATCTGCAGAGCCCTAGGAGCAGCCTTGGCCCATGGTGGGCTCAGCCCGTGGTGGTGAAGACCGTGACCTCCCGCTGGGCCGGATGCCCCCTCTACCCTCCTCAATGGCACACCTTCCCCACAGGCTTCACTTCTGTGTTGTAAGTCTGTATGTTCTTTATGTAAAACAATTCAGAATCAGCCATTCATTTTCAGACACATCTAACTCTTTGGACCTCAGTGTTCTTGCTTATAAAACAATGTGCAGTCAATGGTTTCTAAGGCCATTTTCAGCAAAAGACCATGGGATTGACCAATAGCTTTCCGCTGGTAAGATGCTAATGCACCAGTCTCTCTCTCTCTCTCTCTCTCTCTCTCTCTCTCTCTCTCTCTCTCTCTCTCACACACACACATATATATTTTCATGCAGTTGATTTTGATCACAAGCCCTGTGTGCTGGTTCCACACCAGTTTCTTTTTAAAAAGTGGAAATAAATGTTAATATGAACAGTGCACATTTCGGGAACAACTTCATTATAGCTTAACCAAATTTCTTCAAACACGCCAAAGGCACTACAAAGGACAACTTGAAAGTCTAAAGGAAGCAGTTTGCACTGGGAGAAAAAAATAGTAAAAAAGTGTCTGAGTGATTTCTTAAGCAGTGAAATCCCCCTTTCTGCTCCTTTTTTTGAGTTTTAAAAACAGTCTAAATGAAATCTTACTCAACTTTCCACAAGAAAACATACCTTGGGGCAGAGAGACAGCCTTGGAAATTTCATCCTAAAGAATTATTTTGGGGGGCAGTAGTAGTATGGGGTGGATCTGGGAGCCCGAAGACAGATGCTTCTAATTAAATTGCCCTCTCAACCAGAAGTGCAGCACATACACTGTAATCGCCACAATTCAGTTTAAATCTGGGGCAGAATGATAATTTTGTTAGTTCAGAGGTTTTTAAACTACAGCTCATAACTGCCAGAGCATTCCCAATGACTTCTTCAGGTTCTGCAAGGCACATGTGTCTGCTGGGGGACCAGGGGACCTTCAGTAAAGGCATAAATAAGAAAGATTTCACAGTCTCAGGAAGTTTAAGTAGGTCTCGCACAATCAGGAAGTGCTGGAGTTGTCTTTCTGGCTTTGCAGATGACAGGAAACCCAAAACATATGCTAATAGGGGAAGTTCCAAATGCTTTTCCTACAAATAGTGATGGATTTGCCCCTCATCACCCGCACTCTCCCTCCAAGGTCAGCTGCAATGTAAACTTCAGGGGTAAAAGCTGGAGCGAGAGTAGTAAAAAGTAAAAAGGCAAGGTTGCTCCCGCCTAGGATCTCAGCCCTCATCTCTGCAAGTGAACCAGCAGAGTGCCCCAGTTCTAGACACAACAGGTCATGCGCCCAGTAACCTGCTCACAGTACTGGCTGAATACAGGGTGCCAGGTTAGGCACTGGGTGCAGGGGTGAAGAGACAGAAGAAGCGCTAGGGTCCGCGGCTTACATTCTTGCACATGCTGGGTACATATACAGACGACATGCTAATTAAAATTGATATAGGAGCTATGGTAGAAATGTCGAGGTTTACTGAGAGCACAGAACACAGCCACAGAGGAGCTTAGCTTGAGCAGGAGCTCTGTCACAGTGCTCCACACTGAACACGCAAGGCTGAAGAGGGAAAGGGACCCAGTGAAGAAAGGGCTATATAAGACCTACATAGCAGGCAGAGGGACCAGCCTCTGGTCCCTCTGAGAACAGAAAACAGCATGCACAAAAAGACCCTAAGTCACAAAGAGTTTGGTATTTGCAAGGGACAGAATAGCAGCCCAGTCTGTGTGGAGCAGAGCAGTGCTCCTGGAAGTGTGGCCCACAGCTTCTGAGGCCTGCCCCTGTCAGTGAGATTTGAGCTGTGTTCATAGGACTGGTGACGCAGCTCAAAGAAACAGAGTGCACCTCGCATGTGCAGGGACCTGGGTTTGACCCTCAGAACCACAGATACATAAACAGGCTTATGTGTACAACAGCACAATTCATGGT
Organism: Ctenomys sociabilis; assembly: GCA_004027165.1. Classification (NCBI taxonomy): domain Eukaryota; kingdom Metazoa; phylum Chordata; class Mammalia; order Rodentia; family Ctenomyidae; genus Ctenomys; species Ctenomys sociabilis. Next base: position 70,061 of record PVKA01001053.1, on the reverse strand, counting down.
CGCTAAATCCTGGAACCTGCCTGTATGTCCATCAGCAGATGGGCAAACAAGGAAAATGCAGTACAGACACACGGGAATATTACTCCACCATAACAAAGGATAAACTCGAGTGCTTTGTAGGGCAATGGATGCACCTTATGCATAATGTTACGTGAAGTGAGTCAGACACATGAACTCAAATGCCACATGAAGTCTCTTACATGAAAAACCCAAGATAGAAAATGCAAAATAAAAGACAGATGAAGGGCCGGCCAGATAGCTCAGCAGATTAAAGCACCTTCTTAGGCAGACACAGGGGTCAGAAGTCTGATCCCTGACCTGCCGTGCCGGCCCCACCCCTGAGGCATGCTGACATGGCAGTTGAGACTGGGCATGGTGGCATGAGCCTGTTATGCCAGCACTTGGGAAGTTGAAAAGAGGAGAATCACTACCAGTCCAATCTGTGTGATAGGCCCTGTAGGCCCTATAGACCCTGCCTTAATACAAAAATAAATAAATAAATAAATAAATAAATAAATAAATAAATAAAAAAGACAGCTGAGAGGACATAATGAGGAGGATCTTTGGCACATGAGAAGGGATCTGAGTGACAGAGGGGAAGGGAGGGGCAGGGAGGGAGTTAATTTTTTTTAAATGGCAGGAACTGCAAGATGTTGCAAGCAGGTGACAAATACCTACGAGGAGCCCGACCAGCATTTACTACAAACACTGTAGTTAAACAGAGGTATGAGTGAAGATGTTAAGAGATGCAGGGAAGGGAAGGTGGGAGGATGAGGGGAAGAGAACAGAAAACAGAAGCTGGCACTACCTGTACCGACTCCTCACGATGGATATAATCTTTATATGCTACCAACATGGACCAACAAAAGTGAAAAAAGCTGAACAGAAACAAAGAAAAGAACAAATATATGAATAATAAAACATTTATTTATTTATTTAATTTCTTTCTTTCTTTTGCAGAACCAGGGATTGAACTCAGGCCCTTGCACTTGCCAGGGGAGCCCTTATTCTACTGTGCCATCTCCCCGGCCCCCAAGAACACATCTATTATAAATAAATGAACTGATATAAAAATATCAAGAGTTTATTTGCTATTCTTCTGTGCTGACTTTCATCTGAATCGTGAAGATCAAAGGCGGTAAGGCGCTGGTGCCTTCCTGCGAACCAAAGCGATGGTGGCCAGCTACCCCTGCGATCACTGTAGATTTCTTTAAAATGCCAATTCTGCTCAAGAATGTCCTTTATGGGTCAGTAAGTATTTTTAGTCATTTATTAAGTCTTGATCCTCTTTTTTTGGTGGAACCAAGAATTGAACTCAGGCCCTTGCTCTTACCAGGAAAGGGCTTATTCAATCAGTTTTCTCAGTCTGGTCCTAAGTCTTGATCCTTGGTGCACAGCTCTCCACGTGCTGCGTGCCAGCTGGGACAGGTGTGTCCAGCAGGGCTGCTGCACGCTGCAGGCTTCTGCAGCTGGGTGGGAGCGGCACTGCCCTCCATCGCAGGACACCATCTTTCCTGCAAGGAGCAGCTGGCAAGCACGCTGAGGTCACCAAGGCTGGGTGACTGTCAGGCGTGCTCTTGACAGTGAGGGACGGCTGCTCGTCACCTCAAGGGGAGCAACTGGCAGCACGTGCTACTATCACCTTGATATCATCTGAATATTTGTAAAGAATATTGTAAAGAATATTCTTTACCACATTGTAAAGAATATTGGATAGCATGCTGCATAGTGTACCTTAAAGGGTATAGGATATGATTTTCTGATGATATTGATGATAGTAATATCACATTTTTCTATCAGATCAGTCTCTGATTTGGTCACCAACACTTACTAAGATCTCCGTTGTTTGAAGCTGTACTTCGTTTATAGGCAGAGACAAAAATTCCAAGTAGAGTAGAACCAAACGCCGGCTCAATAAACCAGGGAGGCTTTGCTCCAGGAATGCAAAAGTACTTTATCAGTAGGAAATTAACTAACACACTATTACTTCAACAAACTAAAAGAGAAAAACATGCTTAGATGCTAAAAAAGTATTCAAGTCAACAAGGCAGCCATTCTAATAAAACACTAAACAAATACACACACACACACACAAATACACACACACAGTGTGATGAAAAATGAATACACACTTTAGCAGTTCACAGTACTAATAAAGTGAATGGCCACCACTTTGAGCACCTCTTGTTATGGTAGAGACTAAAGGTAACTTGTATTAATCTCATGATGTCTCAATAAATTTGGTATTAAAAAATTTGTATGAGGTATACATTTCCTGATGTATACAGTCCTGCCCATCCCCCCCCACCACCACCAAGAAACTTTCTATCCAGTGCACACAGAAATACCAATTTTAGCACGGCAAGTTTGAAACCAGAGGCCAGGGGAAATGGAGGAGCCAAATGGAACCACCCCAGTTTTCATTTAATTTCATGGTCATCCAGCTGGGAGTGTGTGCTCTGACTTTCCCAACCAGACTTTGTCCTGGAAGACCCATGAATGCAATAAAAAAGAGAAAGAAAATACATAACAGGAAGAAAACCTGGAGAAGAAAGAACTGTCTTTTTGTGATGGTAAAATCCAAGACAGCCTCACTTTTAAAAGGCATCAAGATTATTAAGAGAATGCAAGAACAAGAGGATGTAAGGTAAATATATGTGCTGCTGGCTTCTTTCTAGTCTAAAAATAAGCATTTAAAAAGTAAAAGGGGAAGAATATCCTATTTATAAAATAGTGAGCAAATCATTTAGGAATGCAGTTAATAATGAAGGTACATGTAGTGGAAGAAAACAGTCTTAGAAAGCATCACAGAACACAGTTTGAAGGAAGAAAAAGATATGTCATATTTTTAGTGTAAATATAGAATGTCATCAAAATGCCAATTCTTCCATATATATGTATATATGTTACATAAATATAATTAAAATTGCAAATTTTGTGTGGAGAAGTGACTAGATAAAATGATTTAAAGCTTCATATGGAAGAATAGTCACAAATAGCAAGAACAGAGTTAAGAAAGAATAGTAAAAAGGATAAGGCCTTCCCAAACATCAGGATGTACTAGAAAACTGATAGAAAGTGGGTATGGTATTGGTATGAGAATGAGAACTATATCAGTGGAAGAGAAAGTCTAGAAATAGTCTTGGTTCTTATTTTTTTTTTTTTTTTTGGCGGAACTGGGGATTGAACTCAGGCCCTTGTGCTTGCCAGGGAAGTGCTTATTCCACTGAACCATCTCCTTGGCCCTGAAATAGTCTTGTTTATAAGAATTTAATATATATTGTATATCAAATGTAGTTCTACTTAGTAGGATATAGTAGATTATCTTAAAACTGATACCAATATCGTGGTTATCCCTCTAAAATTAAATTCAATTAAATTCCTATTTTATTCCATATATGAATACATGTTCCCCAGAAGTTAAGGTATTAAATGCAAATAGCAAAACAAATTATTACAGCAATATCTTAGAGTTTTCCCCAAAAATCTGTGGAGAAAGAAACCTTAGGCAGATTGGAAACTGCAGAAACAAAGATGTAGGTAACCACATTAAAAAATGTATATGATCTCAAGAATATGTTAAGTTATTATTGGTGTATGGTCTCGAGTTGTTATTTGTCAATGAAAAATCATAATTTACAAACTCCTCTCTTCCCTGATGTATATGGTAAGAGATGCTATAAACAAATTCAAAGCAAAGATAATAGATTTGGGAAAAAATACTTTGAACACAAGTGACAAAAGAATTTGTATAGTATAGAAAGCGGCTTATGAAGTGACTCCCCGCCCAATGGAAAAGTGATCAAAGAATAAGAAAAGGCAGTTCATGGGGGCACATACATTACATAAGGATATAATTTTATAATAACTTTAAATAATTAAAATTTATATTTACATGATTGCTTTACAAAGCTGCCATCTCTCTTGCGAAAATGCTCAGTTCCATCCTTGGACTACCCTGGAGCCTGAGAGCTCTAGGTCACAACTGTGGTTCTTCTGTATTTTCACTGGATCGGACCTCAGTGCCCTGTTCTGTACAGGGCGGGAACCAGGCTGCTGCGAGAACTGGCACAAAGCCAGGAAACCACACAGCACGGGATCCCTGACTCCGGTGCGCCCCCACAGCTCTGGGCATTTGTTGAAAAGCAAGCTTAATTTTAAAAATCTGAATCAAGTAAAATCATCAACGTTGCCAATAAAGCCAGGATCATGGCCTGCACCTGCCTGGCTGGCTGTCCCCGGGACCCAGAGCCAGCTGTCTGGATCCTGTCTTTGTGACCGTTGTTTTATTTTCTTCATAGTGGATTTTGGGCATTATTTCCAATCTCAAGGCCTATTGCATTAAATATCATTTATCTTAATTTCTTGGTTTCTGGGGACTCAAACGTCATGTCCAACATAATTGGCTTTGTATTATACTCTGGTCCTTGACCTGCCTGTCCCCACCACCTGGTGGCCAGGGGAGACCAAGTCATATCCGTTGTGTTTCTGAGGCTCAGTTTTCCATCCATAAAGTGGGAGTGATGATTTCCCTGCCTATTCCACAGGGGTAGGGTGAGAAACTAGGAAGATTTGCGTACAGAATCCCTTGTGTGAAGTGCATATGCTTCTAATCGAGGTGTTTGCTCTTGAAGGGATGGACTGGGGTGAACCCCTCTGCCTTGGTTATGCTCCCCTTATTGCTTGTTCTGCCCTATTCATGGCCAGAAAATCCCTGGGATCAGCCAGGGGAGGTGGCCCACACCTGCAACCCCAGAACTCTGGAAGGTAGAAGCCTGGGGATTGATCCTACACAAAGCAACTTAGTGAGACCCTCTCGAGGGGGGGTGGGATACAGCTCAATGCAAAGACTTTAGGTTTGATCTTTGGTGGAAGAAGAGAAAGAAAAGTAAAGGAAGGAGAGAAGGAAAGAAATGAAAGGAAAAGAGAGGGGAAGAAGAGGGGAAAAAGGGGAGGGGAGGAGACAGAAGGAGAGGATAGGGGAGGGGCAATGCAGAGGGAAAGTGAAGTGAAGGGAGAGGAAAGGAAGGGGGGAAAAAAGAAGAATCCCTGGGGCCTGGCAGTCTCTGGCTGGCTGTTGGCAGCTGTGAGCCCCATCAATCTTGCCCTCTGTCTTTGGGCGAGTGTCACCAGAAGGGACCTCTCCAGCTAGAACAGCTCTTCTTTGACTGGAATGTGAGGCTGGTGCCCCCATGGAGCTTGGCAAGCAGCCATCTGGGTGTGGCTCAGGGGTAGAGTACTTGCTTAGTGTGCAGCTAGGTCAGTTCCTGGCATCAGAGCAAGTACACACCAGGCACAGGGACTCAGCTGGTCCAGTGGGGCCTCCCGAGTCTTCACTTGCAACCAGCATGCAGGAGAGGGCAGGTTGTGGCCCCCAGATCTCCCTGGAGGACCTAGGAAGCTGGGCACATGGTGACTGGGCCAGAAAGAGGAGGGCCTGACCCCAGAGGGGGACAGCGCCAGGTACCAGCGAGCACTTCCACCCTGACCTGTAGGTGAGCATCTGTTGTGTTGATCCCACAGCCACAGGCGGGGTTGGTCCCACACAGACAGATCAATTCAGCCTGCCGTAGTGAGCGGGACTGTGTGCCAACCACAGGAGCGGGTCAATGGGGGGATTACATGGGGTGCTGGTGCTGTAAGAGTGTAAGTAAGTCAAGGCAGTGACAGGCTAGGCTTGAATGTTTGTGATGCAAGAAAGGGTGCTCAGCTCTGACGATGGGGTTGAGGGTCACTGGACTGTCCCAGAGGGCGGAAGAGTAGGAGGGCTAGACACGCCGTGATGGAGATTGTCCGGTTACTATTCTGCTGTCAGCGCTGTTGCCCTGTGCCCGTGCTTCTGGGCACCTTTCACAGTGGAGTAGCCTCCCTGAAGTTTTCTGAGCTCTCTGGGTGTCTGCAATGGCTGGGACTGGCAGTGCCCCATGTCATGTGCCTTGAGACCCCTGCTGGAACTACGTGGGGCCGAGACCTTTCAGAGATTCCGAGTCCCTACGCGGAGCATGGGGCACTGGACATCCCGCGGGGCTCAAGGCCTGGTGCCCATGTGGACTGCCCTGGCTATGTTTGGCTACTGGTTCCAGGAGCATGGCCTGGGGAGTGGATTGTTCTGCCAGCCACCACTGCCCTGTTTCTTGGGTGCCAGAGGAGGGACTCAATTTGTTTATAATACATGGGGACCCACAAAATTTTTGCTTAGTGCCCCCACACACTCAAGGATCACATCCTCTCCGGGTCCAGCCAGCTCTTGACCACTTGCCCCATTTTTACTCTTACAGGGAAGAGGAAGCCAAGGTTGAAGGAGTGATTCAGTGCTGGGTGGGTGGCGAGGCACGGACTCGGTGCGGGGCCGCCTCAGCCTCTGCTCCTATGCTCTGCACATCGCAGCACCTCCATGCTGACCTCTCAGCTCTGCTCCTGGTTTTCAAAGGCTTCAAGTGGGTTTTGGTTTGCTCTGTGCCAGCAAGGAGACCACAGACATCCCACTCCTCTCTGTCTCCTCCTCCCCACTCGGTCTCCTCTGTGCTCCTGCCCAGCTTCTCTGTTAGGTCTGCAGTTGGATATCAGGACCCCTGCGGCATCCTAACTTGAGCTTTCTCAGGATGTCCTTGATTGCGAATGCCGGAGGCTGCTCTCTAAATGGCAGGCGGACTGTCCAGATTTCTGGGGGTGGTGCCGAGGTTGACTGCGAGGAGGAGGTGCCGAGCTTGTGGGTGCCTACATAGGAAATGTGAGAAGTCTTTCTATTACCGGGTCAGCCCACCTCGTGCAGTCACCCTCACCTCTGTTCATTCTGAGAATGGGAAGAATGTGAGGCAGAAGGGACTCAGGTCGGATGAATGGGCTCAGGTTGACTCCAGACGACAGGAGCAGGTTACCCTTATGCTTCAGCAGGAGGGATGCTCCTTTCTGCTGCTGGAGAAGATTCCAGGACATAAATACATGGAGCAGGACTTCCTGTGTGTCTCCAGGGGTCAACCCATCCTAGAGACAAACAGATGATGGAAGGACCACAGCCTGGGAGTCCACTGACCTGGGATGCCAGCTTGTTACTGTGTGGCCCTGTGGAAGTTACCTAAGCCTTTTATACCTCCATTTTCTCATCTGAAGAGTGGGAGCAGGAGCCCTTCCTTAAATAGCTCCTGCCAAGATTGGATGCTGTGGACTCAAAGCCTGGTGCAAAGCATACTGTAGCTACTGTTATCCTGCTTTCCATCTCCAACTCTCCTGTGAAGGATGGTCTGGAATCACGGACAATCTGTCTCCAGCATTGCTTCCACCAGGAGGGAAGTGTCTCCCATGCACATGGTTGGGTTCAAGGCACTGGGTACAAACCAGTTGTCCACACACATGCCCAAACCTTTGCATACACTTTCTGTTTTCAAGCACATGGTCCCTCTAGGTAACACAGTTCCAAAGCTCTGTAGCCCCTTATGTAACAGAGGCTTTTTTGTGTTTGCAAAACTGCCACACTGCTGCAGTTCCGTGGGTCATCTGCCCACATTCATTCCAGCCATCATGGGTGCCCATTCTAGGCACTTGAATATTCATCTCCTTTTCCCTCCTTTATTCCTCTCTCACTGAAGTTTCCTGCTAACTCTGTAGGTCTTTCTAGCAGTACAGCTGCAAGAGCAGCCCAGGAGGAGTGGGCCACAGGGCTCCCAGGGCCAGCCTCGGTGTTTCTGTTCTACAGGCCCAGGGGTCCAAGGCAAGCAGCCTTCACTGTCCTTGTGAGGGCTCAGGTGCATCTCTTCTGCTTGGTAGGTGGCTGCGTGACCAGGTCCCGTCTGTCAGGTGGGTATGACATCAGCACCAGCTAGAGACACTGGTGGGGGCTGCAGGACCACTTGGGAAGCTCTGGGCCAGTGAGCACCAGGCAGGAGAGCAGGCCGAGGTCCTCTGGAGGGCGCCTCTCCCCTGGCCACTCGGTTTTCCAACAAGGGCTTGCTCTTCTTGCCTCCGCCAGTGTTGGAACAGACTCCCTGGCTTTATCACAATGTCCATTGTTATTATAGTTAGCCCTGTGGTCTTGTGCCAGCCTCATATAAAAAATACTAGGAAAGGGCTGGACAGATAGCTCAGGGGTCTAAGCAACTGCCTGGCAAGGACCTTGGTTCGATCCCCGGCACCTCATGCCATGCTGGTCCCAGAACCCTGGGTGGGCTGTGCTATCCCCAAAACCGGGCATGGTGGCATACACCTATAATCCTGGTACTGGGGAGGCTGAGACCAGAGGATCACTATGGGTCTGAGCTGTGATTGAGAAGAGACCCTGTACCAAATAAACAAATAAATAAATAATTTTTAAAAATTAAAATAGTTGGAAAATGATTGCATCTATACTGAACATATAGGCATCTTTTATGCCTAGCAGTTATCGCCTACACAATATGGGACAACAACTACTTACATGGCACTAATACTCTACTAAGTATAAGAAATTTAGAAATGATTTAAAAGTGTATAGGAAGAGTCTAGTATGTTATTTGCAAATACTACACTATGCTACTTTACAGAAGGCACTAGATAGCCAGGCGTGGTGGCGCATGCCTGGAATCCCAGCACTCAGGAGGCTGAGGCAGGAGGATCGTTGCAAGACTAGCCTGGGCTACAAAGCGAGCTCAAGGCCAGCCTGAACTGCAGAGTGAGACCCATCCCAAAAAGACCAAAAGAGAAAAGGAGAAGGCATTACAGTTCCCACATAACTGATCCATTTTGGCCTTCGGGCCCTCCTCTATCCTGCTGGCCCTCCATTCCTCCACCTGGCTCTAGACACTGGAGTGAGGGCTGTACACATCAGGGAGGACAGGGCTATCGCCTGTCCTCAAGGTGCTGTCCTGAGGGTGCTCTCTGGGGCAGCAGGGCTGTGGGCCCCAGATATGGATCTAGGGGACTGGGCAGCTGGGATCCAACCTGTGTTTCCAAGTGTGGACAGGGATTAGCCTGACAAAGCTAAAGTCAGAAGAGACTTGCGGGTGGAAGGGACAGTAGGAAGGGAGCAGACAACAGCTGGGCACAGCATTTGGGAGCAAAGTCTGGAGAAGCTGGGGCCTGCTGTAAGCTGGACCATCGGAGGTGGCACTAAGAAATTTGGCTGAGGCCAGGGTGCAGGCTGGGCCTTGGGTCAGGTCCTGGAGCCTGCAAGAGGTTGCTGGACATCATTTTAAGCAAGGACAAAACATCATGTGATTTCCGAAGAAAAGATCACATTAATGTAAAACTATTTCATGAAGAAATCAACAATCCAGTTATTCAAACTATTCTGCATATATACCTACATACACTTTTTCTCTTCTTTCATTTGTCCTGTTCCTCATCCCAATTGTTCCTTCCCATTGAACAATTTCTTTCACAGTATCTGTTGTACGTTTAGATTTTAATTATTCTTTCAAGTTCTCACACTAGGGGCAGTTAATACTTAAATTTATTTATTTTATTTTGTTTTTTATTTTTGCAGCACCAGGGATTGAACTCAGGCTCTTGTGCTTGCCAGGCAAGTGTCTATTCTACTGAGCTATCTCCCTGGCCTCCTTAAAATTTTTTTTTACTATGATTTTCTTTCTTTTTAATATCTTATAACTTCTTTGTTTTGTTTTTTCTTTAAATGAATCTTACATGTTTACATCTAGTAATCTGAGCAACTAATTGTTTTCTTCTTTTTTTGTATTTATGACAGGGTCTACAGGTTCTCACTACATGGATTGCCCTGTTTTCACCCTCCCAATCCCTGGGATTACAGGCACACACCACCACCCTGAGTCTCAATGGCCGTCTCAGCATTCCCCGGGGACAGAGCTGGCATGGGCAGGCCGGGGATCAAACCCTGGCCACTGTGCTCTGCCTGTGCAAGTGCTTTAGTCCGCTGAGCGATCTGGTAGGCCCCTGAACAACTAACTTGAAGACAGCATCATGTAATACAGTAACCATGGTTGAATTCCTATTACTGTGTTTAATGAAATCTTGTATCGCTTCTAATGCTGTTTTTTTTTTTCTATCACTTTTATTTGTATTCCTTAAAAATAAAAACATAGGGCCAGCCAGATGGATCAGAGGACGAAAACGCTTGCTTCAGCAGAGTGCAACGGCTGGCATAATGTGCTGGCCTTGCTTTGGCCCCTGGGTGCGCTGAGACGGTGATTGAGACAGGGCGATTGAGACAGGGCGATTGAGACTGGGCGTGCTGGCACTCTCCTGTAACCTTAGCGCTTGGGAGGCTGAAAACAGGAGAATCACTAGGAGTCCGATCTACGTAGTGAGACCCTGTAGACCCTGTAGGCCCTGTACTAAATGCATAAAAAATAAATAAATTGAATTGATTATAAGATTAAAAATGATTTTATGGCTGCTAAAGCAAGGTGGAAAAATATAGATCAGTGAAACTTAGGAACCAAGCATCCTTTGGCTCCGAGACAAACATGGATAATGCTGTTGTGCTGACCTCTTCACTTCTGCCCGTCACAGTACCGGTGCCATAGGGCTTACCAGGTCCCACCAGCTCCATGTCCTCCCACTGACACTGCAGCAGGGAGCTTCCCAGGGCACAGCACACAGGTGCCAATTTTGGGCTGTGGATGTGAACTGTCGGCCACGGCACCCGGGTTGGAAGACCTTTGGGAGACGCGAGCAAGAGGCCTTGATGGCTGGGTGCGCAGGTGTGGTGTGCGTGTGCGTACGCCCGAGTGGACGTGTGTGTGCGTGCACATCTGCATGGCTAAGACAGAGTCCGGGTGTGGCAAGGATGGGGAAAGCGTCATGGACTCTGCCCCACCCTCCTGTCAGGAAGGGGAGGCTGTGGTGGCCGGGAAGCAATGGAAAGAAGAAGGTAGTGAGTTCACTTGGAGACAGCACAGGAGGGAGCGGTGAGTTAGGCGGCAGTGGTGAGCACAAGGCAGGTGGGCATGCAGGTGGCGAACAGCAGACTCAGCTGCGCTGGTTCATACTGGAGCCAAGGGTCCTAGGGTTCCCTGGAAAGGGGGACAGTATAAAAAGGAGCAGGTTGCCAGGCATGGTGACACTTGCCTATAACCCTAGGGGGAGGCTGAGCCTGGCCTGAGTAACTTATCAAACCCTGTCTCAAAATTATAAAAATAAAAAAGGTTTTGAGGAGGCGGCTGAATACAAAGGTCCTGAATTCAATACCCAGACGAGGGGTAGAGGGGGGCCACAATCAGAGTGGATGGGGCTGTGCATTGGATGGTACCATGGGACCGAGGTCCTAGGGCGCAGCCGCAGTAAAGGGGACAGGGCTGTTGTGGCAGGAACAGGAAAAATGGAACAATTCTCAAATCTCTGCTTCTCTTCCTGCCTTTCAAAATCCTCCTACATGTTCACTTTTGGGTTCCTTTACTGTCCCTGCCTCGAGTGCTGCACCCGTCTCTAAGGCCTCCTCGTGCCCCATTCTCCCCGAGCAAGCCTTCTGCTTCTGAGGCTTTGGTGGTGGAGGCCGCCCTGCCCACTGTCACTTAGCATCCTCCTCACTGCCAGCCTCTAAGGCAGGGGCTTTGTCCTCTGCATAGCGCTGTGGTGCTGATAACAAAGAGCTGTTTAATTGGTTGCCTGGAACCCACAGCACGCATAATGTTTTACTTGGATAGTTTGGGCTTTTAAAAATATACTTTCTCTACACACCAGAAGTTCCTTTGCCCTTTTTAGCTTAGTCACAGCTTTGTAAATTCTTCCCACGATGCACTCTTCCCCGTTGGGCTGGCATTTTGCAATGCACACAGCCTGTGAGCTGTGGCTTATTTTCTAGCCACTTTCCCCTTCACATTTCCCCGTGGTCCTATTGCCATGCTCTGCCAGGCCTCCTTGCCCCACAGCCACGAGAACCCCTTCCTCCTGGCACCCAGTGCATCCTTCTGGCATGCTCTGTTTGCCTGACCATCAAAGTCCACACATGTCTGTCCATCTGAAGGCATGAGGATGTGGCTCTGCTCCACATTACTTCTTTAGGCACAACATGTCGTGGCTCTCAGCCACCCTTCTTGGCGACTGTGATCACAGCCATCGGATTTATTTATTTATTATTTATTTATTTATTGTGCAGGAAACTGAACTCAGGACCTTGCACTTGCCAAGCAGGAATGTGTGCCCATGAGCGATAGCCCCAGTGCAGCCATCAGATCATGATGCAAGCTTTGTAACTGCATCATTGAGTTCTTTTAAAATATACAGGCTCCACTGAGACCCAGGGAGAATCCTGACCCATATCCATGTGTTGTGTCTGTGTATAGCCATGTGCATGTGCGTGTGTACAGGATGAATACCCGTAAGGAACAGCTGTACTGGGAATGGTGCAGCTGACAGCCACTGCCCATTTGCCAAGTGCTCACTATATAGCCAACACCATGCGAAGGGCCTCATAGATGTCGGTTCATTCGTCCTTCCTTCCCTGCTTGCCTCTCTTCCATGCTCAATGGAATCTTGGGCTTGCTCTAAAATCCCAGAAATGCCAGATGGGCTCTTGGGCTTCCTCAGGGTGGGGTCAACTCAGGCTCTCTCAGCTTGGGGGAGTGATGACATTTGTCTCCCTCCCAGAGACCCAGTGCCTCTGAGGTGTATGCCCTGACAGTATCCTACTACATAAGCAATGGTTGATGGGGGCCTACCAAATTAAAAAGAGAAGATCAAGTTTAAGAGGAAACGTTTTCTTAAAAAGGCTAAACCAGCTGGCCAAATTTGGTTTTAAATGTCCACTTTTGCTTAGGATGATTACTGTTGGGGCTGGGAAGAGGTAAATAAAAGCCACCAACACTGATGTTTAAGGAATATGGCCTTGTGAGTCCATTTCTCCAAAGGGCTTGGGAAATTTTTCAGTTAAGTAAATAAAAAAGGGAGCTTTGCCCAGAAGTGTGACTGGATTCGGTGACAAGGGGAGATCAGATTGGAAGTTCAAGGTCAGGGGAGTGGCGTCAACATTGGACAGTGGCAGAGGCTCTGATCCCAGCGGAAGTTAGAGCTACAGCCTTTCAGAGCACATTCATCCTGCACTGGCCAATGCCGCCCCACATTGAAAAGGCATGAGAGCACATGCTGGAATGAAATGACTTGAAAAGGACAACCTGTGGGAGGGGAGAAGAGGAGGACACAGCTAGAAGCGCGCACAGGGCTTCTGTCTCCTGCTGAAGGATGTGCGCTTCAGTGGGCTCAGGCTGCCCACGCAGGGTGCCTTCAGCCCAGATGACTTAAAACACAGAAATGCAGTTCTCACGCTGCTGGAGGCTGGGACACCAAGGATTACACTTCTGGTGGATTCAGTGTCTGGCAACGGCTGCCCTCCTGGCCTGAAGATGGTGATCTTCTTGCTGTGCTTTCACATGACCTTTTGTACAGAGCAGAATGAATTGTTTGTATTGTCTTTTTTTGTTGTTTGTTTGTTTGCTTTTGTGGGTCAGTTTGTAGTTTAGACTGGGCTTGAACTCACTGTGTAGCCTCAGACTCATGGCCATCCTACTGCCTCAACCTCCAGAGGGCTAAGATTACAGGCGTGTAGCCCAAGGACAGTATTGCCAGATCAAGTACTGCTGTATGGTCTCATTTACTCCTGTGTCCTCAGAGGCCTTATCTCCAAATACAGTCGTGCTGGGATTTATGCTCCAGAGTGTGAATGGGCAGGGGGTATAGGCAGATGGGTTCTTCTGCAGATGGCGGGAGGCTGAGGGCAGGGGCCAGTGGAAAGAGGGGGGGGACCGCCAGAAAGAAAAGAGGGTGAGCGGTGCTCTCGAAGGCTATTTGATGATGAGAGGAGAAAAGTTGGGCATTTCTCAATGAATCGGGAGTGAGGCTGCCAGGAGGCTGAAACGGAAGGATAAGTACTTGGTCTAGCCTGAGTGAGCCTGAGTGAGATGCTGTTTCAGAATTTAAATAAGCGACGGAGGTGTGTGGAGCTCAGGGTGAAAAGGCCCCTGGCTTCCACCCCAAAACTAGGAAAGGAAACAGGAGCAAACAAGTTAACAAATCAGAGGGGGCATGGTTTGGAGCTCAGGAAGAGTAAAAGCACCCTGGACAGCATGGGCTGCCCAGCAATGCCAGGGGCCCAGCTGACAGAGCCGCCGCCCACGACGGCCGGCCTGGGACTGTGGCTTGAAGGTCACCTCTTCAAAGGTCCCGTATGCCTGGCTGCCTTATGTTTTCACACAGCACTCAACCATATGATTCAGTCTGCGTCTGACCACTCTGAGAATATAAATTCCATGAGATCCCAGGTCTTTTTGCCTTATTCATCACTTTATTATTTTTTTTAACATTTTATTTATTTTTTAGGTGTTTTTGAGACAAGGTTTTGCCATGCAACTCAGGCTGGCTTTGAACTCACTATGTAGCCCAGGCTGGCCTTGAATAGCAGTCCTGCTGCCTCAGCCTCCGAAGTGCTGGGATTAAAGGCAGATGCCACCACACCCAGCTATTTTAACATTTTAGGTCACATTTTAAAATGAAATTGAAAAGAGACTCCTGAGTATAATCTATACAATTCTGTAAGTATAACAGAAATAAAAGAAAAGAAAAGTATAAACTTATTTATAGTAATTTTTTTTTTTTTTTTTTTTTTTTTTTTTTTTTTTTTGGTGGAACCAGGGATTGAACTCAGGCCCTTGTGCTTGCCAGGGAAGTGCTTAGTCCACTGAGCCATCTCCCCGGCCCCAAACTTATTTATAAAAGGAAATAAAAAACATAAGTTTTCCAACTGTTCACACTTTTTTTAAGAGTAGAAAAACATTGGAGAAAAGGAATGAGGAAAAGGAACAGGGTAATGGGAGCAGCTTTAAGCCTTAGGGTAGTGCCTAGCATAGCAAAAACTGCAAACAGAGGCTAAAAAGACAAATGACTTTCTCATGACACCAACTGGAAGAATTGCATGACAATCCACCTTTGTCACTCAGGTGCAGAAAAGAGGGGGGGGGTATGTAGAGCTGAGTATTGCAAGCCAGGAAGCACAGAGTCAAGGAAGGGAGGGGCTAAGGGTGCTGGTGGGGACTCCTGGCAGAGCCAAGAGGAGATGTGAAAACACAGAAAGGTGGAAAGGTGAGGGAAGAGGTCACAGAGAAGTGCTGAGGTTGAAAGCAGGTCTTTTGGGAATGAGATGGGGTGTGGGGGTAAAGGGGGGAGGCAACATGTGGCAGAAATGTCCCACCATGTCCAAGCAACGTGTTCTGCCAACATGCAGCAGAAGACGCAATGTTCTGCTGGTGGAGAAGTCATTGGGGTGCAGGACAGCCTTCTTCACCATGTGGTCCAGGCTGAGTCCTCCTGAGAGCTAATGGGTACCCACAGAATACAGTGCTGTGTGGTCCAACAAGTTTAGAAAATGCTGATTCCATTCCCCATATTACAAGACTCCCACAAACCTTCAGAATACTGAAAGAGACTCCAAACGACAGGGTAGCATTTCTTCAATTTATTTGACTGGTGAATGTTTTTTTAATTTCCCTCCACGAGGACCTTCAGGGTCTACTATGCCTCTTAAACACAGGTTCTCAAAGTGAGGTCCCGGGAACAGCAACACTGAGATCCTTGTAGCCCTTGTTTTTCTCTAAGTTTTCATCTGCAAACTCATGTTGAGCTGTAAAATGCTCAAGTCAACAACTTCTGACATTGCCAGTCCCACAGATAACCCACTACTATTATGGACTACTGGACTATGTTGGATTATTTTGCTGAATTCATGCACCTACAATATTTAAATGGTAGTGGAATACTCATCTCTGACAAAACTAAACAAAATCCCAGCACACAGGAGGCTGAGGCAGGAGGATTGTTGTGAGTTTGAGACCAGCCTGAGCTACAAAGTGAGCTTAAGGCCAGCCTGAACTGCATAGTGAGACCCTGTCTCAAAAAAGACAAAAAAAAAAAAAAAAAGGGGATATAAATGAAGGACCATTTTGTATCCGTATATACAAAATAGTTATGATAGATATACTGATACTTTCTCTTAATTAAATGAGAAGAAAGATTTGTACTAATAGTGTTTGGACAGGTATCATGTCCGCATCTCGTACTATGAATAACTACTACAAGACAATAATGTGCAATGTATTAATTATTGTAACTGTCCTACTAACTTGTTTTGAAACTGTTTCATTGCTATTTGTTTCTCAATAAAATTAATTAAAAAAATAAAAACATTGGGAACCTGTTAGAAATGCAAATTCTCAGGCCTTACTCTAGATCTAACTAATCCAAAACTCTAGGAGTGCAGCCAGAAATCTGTTTTGAACAAGTGCTCTAGGCACTGCGGATGGACACTAGAGTGTGAGAGCTATTAGGCTAGACAATACTTTAGGAGACTGATTGGTATTTGAGTATCTGTAGTTAGGAAGCATTGCTCAGTAGGGGTGCAGTAAGTCAGTGAAGATCATGCGGAAATCCTATAGTAGGCTGTAAAAGCTGGGATGGAGTAGAAATCTTCGACTTCAGCGGCAATGCACTGATCTCTAGATTGCAAAATTTAATACTAGTTTAATTAATGTTTATCAAAAATTAACAAAAATGCTTTTGGATTGACTCCTTTTTCCCAGGTTATGCATATTCTATGTCTGTCTATCAGCATGGACCAAGTGCTGAGTCCTTTCCAGCGTATTTTTCAAGTTGTTGAGGAAGAGGGTGAAAGAAAGAGAACTGGATTTGAAATTGATTTCATTTCCTTTTTGCACTTTGGCTTCAACAAAGGCAAGGAAACCAAGAAGGTAATGATGAAGCTGAGAGGTAGATAAAGTAGCAGTGACAAGGGATAAAACATTTGTGAACTACACCTTTGGCTCCTGAATAAGCAAAAACTGACCCTAAGAATCTCTGTGGCTATATAAACTCATGTTTAAAATCTGATGCTAAAACCAGTGATCTGGGAGCCTGTGAAATGATGCCTGCCTATAATCCCAGCTATTTGGGAAACTGAGGTAGGACTATCACAAGTTTGAACTTAGCCCGGGTAATTTAGCAATTTAATGATATCCTTCTCAAAATCAGAGCAGTGGCAGGTGCTTTAATATAGGTCTTGGGTTCACTCCCTGTTCCCATAAACATTAAAAATAAAGTAAAATCAAATAATTTGCAAAGAATTTTTTACATCAATCCACTTAGAAGCAACTCATTCACTTTCAAAGTAAAAGGTTATTGTATTAACACAGGAACTTGCCAGAAGGTACAAAGAGTTAAAAACTTTAACTGACTTACTCTTTTGCAGAATAATTTGGAAGTGTTCTTACCAGACATTTATAGTTTGCAGAGGAGCTGTCAAAAATAACTCAGCTATATGAACATTTCAACTGTACAGTGGGAAAAAAAATCAAAAAAAGCATCTCAGTACTTGTTTTCAAAAGTGAGAGCAGAAGCTAAGCCTAAGTCTAAAATGCATTTTCAACTCAGAATTTTCTTTAAGAGACAAAGACACTAGAACAATTATGCAGAGCTAAGTGATCAAGCCTCTTAGTGAGCTGAGCTAGAAATATTCTTAGTTTCTAATACATTAAGACATATTAGAAGTGAGAGAGTAGCATTATGCCATGATTTGCATGAACACAGAGGTTTAATTGGAAGAAAAATGGTAAGAGACGCGCCTGAATTGCTCAGATGCAAGTCTGCTGATCTCCATTTTGTCCCACAGCCCTGGCTCGACTCCTGGCAGGAGACCACGTCCCAGGGCCCCTGGGAATGCCCTGGACAAGGACTCTTATGGCTTTGCTACTGAGAGGGGGTAGCTGTATGAGATGCAGGTTGTGCTAAATGCACTTTTCTATAGAAAGCCACCTCCATGTCTTATGTAGACAATGTGCCTTATGCAGCCTTTGAATTTGCCATTTCGTGCACACTTCACATCTTGGAAATATAATATTTTCCAGCCACCGAGAAAGCTTTGTTGTGAAATTTAGGAACTCAGCTTGGAGCATCTACCAGATGTCACTCGGGCCTAGGATGGACAGTGAGGTCCCGTCACTGCATGCCAGACCCCAAGCCTTCTGTCCCCAACTGAAGGGTATCTCTGGCCAGTGGGGAGCTGAGTTAGTTTGCACAGCAGGTGATTTCGTTTCATCACTGTGAATGCCAAGATCTCATGGGGGGAGGGCTGTCCTTCTCACTGACCCTCACATGTGACAGAATGGTGACTGCCACTCAGGAAACCACCCAGGTCCTCCTGGAATGGGAAGTGACCACTGCCAGGTGAGACAAACAGTAAGAAAGGGAAGTGGAAGCAGGCTGAATCACTGCAGGCTCTTCCCGCTCTGAAAATGGTGGGGAGACCGAGCATATCTAGGGGTCCTTGATGCAAATTTTAATGAATAAGATGTTAAAATAATTCACACACTCTATCCCATATAGTTGCATTATAAGCCCCATATTGCTCACTGTTGATTTCTCTTCTCCCTATGTCACTTTGGTGGCTCACAGGGACACCCCACTTAGCAATGTAACATGAAACCCAAATACAAGAGGTAAATATTTAGAGTACTAAAAATGTATTACAGTAAAAGGCACACTGCCACGAGTCCCCCTCAAAGTACGCCCCATTGCATCAAACACACTCCATTGTTCTCACTACTTTCTCAAGAAGTTCAAGAAGTTGCTATGCCTTAGATCTGGGGTGCCCCCCCAAAACGTCACATGTTTGGAAGATAAGTGGATCTCTGGGCAGTACACATGTCCGTGGATCAGCCCACTGAAGAGTTCGCGACTGACTTGCTGGTAGGAGGTGGTGCCTGATCAGAAGAGGTGGGTGTGGCCTGGAAGCGTGTGTCTCTTCCCTTCTGCTTCCACCCCCATGGGGTGCGCAGCCTTCCACCATGTGGGCCTTCGTACTATCTTGCTGCTGAGTTTGAGCCTGCCACCGTGGACTGAAGCCTCTAAAACCAAGAGCCAAAATAAACTTTTGCTTCCACAGCTGTGGATGTCAAGCATTTTGTCCCAGCGGCGAGAAGAGATTTGAAGTGCTCTTGCAAGTGTCTCTAGTTGTGCTGCGGTGGCTGCCTGATGTCCCAAATCTATTCAAAACAGTTGCCTTTCATGCTCACATTGGCTTTGGAGAAGAGCTGTCAGTCAAGCAGGGCCAGATCTACAGATGAAGTGGAGGAGGTAACGCCGCATACTGCTGCAAGCCTGTGTTGTGCCAGGTGGCACTTACCCGTGCTTTTTGCCACGTCTTATAAAAGTGCCCACAAAGGAGGACTCCCCAGAGCTGTTTCAGAAAGCAGCAAGAACGATGGCGTGTGTGCGTTCAAGGTGAGGGGAAGTGTGTTGAAGGGATTCATGGCAATGTGCCTTGGACTATAATTTTTAAAAGTGTAAATATTATCATATTTTTTGTACCACATTGAGATAATACAATCCTGCCATTAACGTGTTTTCCTATTGTCCCAGGAAATAAAATTTAAGTAACAGCACATACACTCGAGTAAATAATTTTTTCCAGTATCAGGGATTGAACTCACAACCTTGTGCTTGCTAGGTAGGTGCTTATTCTACTGAGTTATCTCCCCAGCCCCAAGTAAATAAATTTGAGTAGCAGTATAAACACTTCTTTTGAATGACTTTATTTTTGTTTTACTTGTAGGGTGGGGCAGAGTAAGTATTTTTTTCCTTATTCCATAGAATGGCTAACAGGATTAAAAGAGATAATGTTTGGGTAATAGATGAGTGTCCAGTGAGAAAATGTAGTGCAAAGATCTTTGAAATCATTGACTGGGGCTATGGAGATAGCTCGGTGGTCTAAGCGCCTGCCTGGCAAGTGCAAGGACCAGAGTTCGATCCCCAGTACCACATGCTGTGCTGGCCACAAAAACCGGGTATAGTAGTGCACACCTGTAATCTCAGTGCTGGGCAGGCTGAGACAGGAGAATCTCTACCAGTCCAAGCTGCCTAGGCAAGACCCTGTACCAACTACATAAATAAATGAAATATTAGAAAAAAGTAAAATCAACTGGTGTAATATATTTAATTTTTATGGTAACTTGTGGTGTGATTCTCATTACCCTTTTTGTACAGAGAATCGAACCAGGGTTGGGGGACCTGCAGTTAACAGTGGACTCAGTTCCACACAACCGGGAGGCCGGTTTTCAGCACCTCACTTAACAGAGGTGGAACACACAAGACAGCTCAACCCATTTCATGGTGGTACATGACTGCTCAAAGCAGAGGTGTCACGTCTACTCGTGTTCCTGCTAGCTGGCATCGTGTCCTCTCAAAACACCATGTAACAGCATGGTGGATGCTGTTGTGGGGTGACAGCCCTTTCTTCTGTTCATCTGATTTCTTACTGCTCCTACCTCTCTGTAGAAAAGCAGTAAGTGAATTCTAGCAAGACCCAGTTCCTGCTGGCTCTTTCTTGGCCCACAGCTAGGGGAAATGGACCAGTGCAGGTACTGACCCTCCCAGGTGCCCCCGTTGAGCCCCAGCTGTTACCCTGACGAAGCCAAGGCAAGTATTACAAGCTATCTTGGCCTCTCTTTCCATCCAGGATGGGACAGTGCCAGAAACTAGGCAAAAGACCCGAGGCTTGGACAGACCAAGCTTTTCCCTGTGAGTGTGTGTCACTGCCATCTGCTGGCTGGAATGGGTATCGGAGCAGCTCGGGAACCGCTTGGCTGTGTACCAGAGCTCAGCTACTGTCCGGTGCAGAAAAGAACTCAGGAACGCATTCACGCTATTCCACAGCTCAGTTCCCAGCGGCCTCGGATTTGGAAATCCCATGACACCCGTGCCCAGGAGGACCTCCATAGGCGTCTTCGACAGGTAAAGCGGAGGACCATCTTTGAAATGACATCCTACTGGGAATCAGTAGTTCCCCAGATCAAATTTGAACTGTTGCCAAATGATTGAGCTAATTGATTAGAAAAAGTCACCAACCATCATGCTGGACACCTGGTAGAACTTGGACCCTCCTGTCAGGGGTAAAAAGCACTAAAGGGAAGAGGAATCACCATCTAGTTTTACTCGTGTTCTCCACAACACGGTTCTTATTTATTGGGAACTTAGACTGTCTGCCAGGCACTGTGTGGAAGAACAGAGGCAGCAAAAATGAATCAGCACAGTCCTTTATTCCTGGTAACGCCGGTGGCTGTCCTCCCAGGGCCCACTTGATGCCCACAGGCATCTCAGTATATCTCGTTTAATTCTGAGAACACAACTAGGCCTGCCAGTATCCCATTTAGAACCCTCTCCTTTGGTCTTTTCACTTACACTTCACAAAACTGTCTCTTGTACCGGTCAGAAAACTGAAGCCTAGAGATACGAAGTAATACAGCCAAACTAATACCGTTCCATGGAGGGAGATTTGAGGAGGAAATGGTGGAGTGGATGGGTTTGGGAGAAAAGTGTTAACATTCTGAACCAATCCGGCCTTTTTATTTTCACCCAGAGACTCTTTTTTTTTTTACACATGCTTTGTTTTATTTGCCACAAATTTCCAACAAAGTGAAAGTGCTACGAAAACAGTAAGTGATGACAGCTTAGGAAAGATTTATCAGGAAGACTCTCAATCTACCTAGTTAACATTCTCCTGGGCTCTGCTAGGAAGTCTTTTCCTTAACAGAAGCCTTTGTGTGGGCAGAAAGGTCTCAACTGTCAGTTTTCATTGGATAGAAAACGAATCCAAATCCTGGCTGGCAGAACGCAGCACGTGAGAACAATAGATTTGCTCAGCAAGAGCTTAAAGACAAGCCGGATGTTGCGATCCCAACAATCTCCCACCATTTTTAATTTCTCTTTGCTCTCGTGATGTAAGAGTAGGTTGCTGGTGTTGGAGGAGGGGCATCTAGGTAGGATGGAGGGGAAGGAAGAGATGTTGAGGAGAGGAGAGAGGGATGGAGGTTGGTGTGAGACAGGAAATGCTCTAATGAGCACCAATGCCACAGGCTCAGAGTTGGATTTGGCAGAGAGAGCTACCTCCGTACTTGGGCCGTAGAACGGCCAGCAGTAGTCAGGTCTGGTGGATGCCTGCTGGGCCAGAATCCCCACTTTGCCGGTGGCCGAGCCTTGGGCCTTACACAAGTCCCACGAGCATCCCAATCTCAGTTCTTTCCCCTGTCAGATGGGCATGTGGTACTATTGGCCTCTCAGTGTTCTCTGGAGAGGAGGCAGACACTGTGGCACTGCCACTGTTAATTGCTCCTCTGAACTTTACTGCAGATGCAACCAGTGCTGAGAGACTCAGTTGTGGGCGGGATACGGAGGGTGGATGTGGACGGAGGTTCTGAGCAGGAAAGCAGTACAGACAAGAACTGGGTAGTGCCTCCCAAGAACCTGGCATGCTGGGATGCTGGATGCCACCTACATGCCCACGGGTCTGCAAGCGTACTCTCATTTTTCCTGTCAACAAAGCATATAAGACAGGTGGGAGAGATACTATTGCTTTCACTTTTATAGAGGAAATGGATCCCCAGGTGAGGTGAGTCAGCTTGAATGAGGATTTTTTTTTTTTTTTTCTTCTTCTTCTTCCAATCAGTGCGTGGCTTCTAGGCTACCTACATGAGCAGCACCAAGAAAAGAATCTCACAGAATCACATTTGTGTATCGAACCAATACACAAATACACAGAGTGGTATTCAGACTTTCTCAGAAGTAACAGGAACCTAAATTTCCTGGAAAGAGCTCCAACCTGGAATTCCCTGGAAGAAATACAGCCAGAAAGGAATACTATTATAAAACTTCCATGGCAGATTTCTTTTACTGAAGTTTTCTTCCTCATAAATTTTGATGTTGAAAACAAGAAAAAAATGCTTGGATTTAGACTATTTTAAAATCAATCAATCAGTCATCAGTTGATATTCTTTTAGTGGTAACATGTTAGGCAAAATTATTTCTTGGCTGATACAGGTGGTGGTGAAGCCAGATACGAGGGAAAAAGTTTCAGAGAAATAAGAAATGCAGAGTGGGCAATGTATTATAAATACGAAATGCAGTGTTTCATCTAATAAACATATGAATTGTTTTGAAACTCTGTATCATTGTTTTCTCTTTAAAATAAAATTTAGAGTGCTGGGGAGATGGTTCAGTGGAATAAGTGCTTCCCTGGCAAGTGCAAGGACCTGAGTTCAATCCCCGATTCTGCCAAAGTAATAAAAAATAAATAAAATTTAGACAAAGAAAAGTATGAAAATGTCGTTTTGAGGCTGGGTTTGCCAAGGATCAGTAGGGAACGTGATAAATGCTTGGTGACCAATAGGTTACTATAAATGAACTGGGAGTTTGTTGCTCTAAGGATATCAAAGTCCTTAAAAGATTATTTTTCAATGAGAATTTTGAAATAATTATGTCAGTTACAGGATATCATGTCTGCATCTTGTACTATGAATAACCACTATGAAGACAACAATATGCAATATATTAATTATTGAAACTGTCCTAATCAGTTTTGAAATTGTCTCATTACTATTTGTTTCTCAATAAAATTAATTAAAAAATTTATATCAGTTGAGGGCAATGAGCTTTTAAGAAACATAGTTGAAAGTAAGGTGCAGTGGAGCTCCTGGTGGAGCAGGCTGCCTGTTATCCCAGCACTGGGAGACTGAGGCTGAGGAAGTACTGAGTGTAAGGCCAGGCTGGCCACAGCATGGGACCAAGGCCAGCCTACACTGCATAGTGAGGCCCTGTCTCAAAAGAAACAAAGAAGCAAACCGAAACAACAAAAAAAGTTGAGCAGTAGAGTTTTACAGTATTTGCACACTTTTATAATATTCAATACAATTCATTTATATTATAAGGTGGACACTTGATTTTGTTCCAGTAATTTAAACACAGGGTCATTTCAATGATGGATTTGAACTTAGCTGATGGAGTTGGGTAAATGGAAACATGCAGTGCAGTTCATAATAAAGAAGGACCTGGGGTCCCAGCATGAGCTGGGCAGGCAGGTGAGCACCTGATGCCTTCAGGAGCATGGCGCCAATGGAACAGGCCCAGAGCAGCCAGCTCCTCTGGCTTCCTTTGAGAATTCAGGTAAACTGAGAAGAGTGATGCTTATCACTGCTTCTCAGGGTGGCTACCAGAAATGAACCTAAAGCCCCAAGGCCCATCCAGAGCCTTCCGCATCCCAGTGTTCCCTGAATTAACATGCTTAGAACCTAGGCAGCCTCTTGACACCTCTCTTCTCAGTCTACCCAGCCTACTCGTTCCTAGGTTGTGAAAATCTTACCTTCCAACCTCCCCTTCTATCCTTCTGTCACGGTGACTCCTGCTCTAACCCAACCCTGGCGTTCACTGCTCATATCTGCCTGCGTGATGCTAAGACCCTTCCCAGGGTTACACAGTACCCACCCTAGTCATGTGCCTTTGTGCCACCAGAGTTGTCTTTGCAGTGCACACTGTCTGTCAATGCAGACATCTCACTGCCGCTGTCACTTCTCCCCAGGTCCTTCCCTTCTCATCACTTTGAGGGTGGAGACAGGTGCCTGGCACTGCAGCCTACACTCTGGTACCCTCCTCCCTCTCAAACTCCAGTTGGCTCATCCTTCATCCCTCAGCCTTTGCTCAGCCTCCTCCAGCTTGGCAAATGCTGTACCTCTTCTCCCTGCTGAGTACTGTTGCTGTCCCCTCTCTGTTGCCCCACACCTCCACCTCTTAGCTCTCAGGGGCAGCTTTTTCTCTGGAACCCCGAGCCCAGTCTTGGTTATTTTTCCTCTGTTTGGTTTATGCTCCCTGAGTCCTACATTCCTTATCTTTCAAAACACTACTCTGTCAGTTGTCCATTTATTCAGAAATTAATGTCTGTTTCTCTAGTCATAAACTAAGGGACAGAGGGACTCTGAATGCTTTCTCTCAACATTGTGTCTCTAGCGTCTAGCACTTCCCATACAGCAGGCAGGAATAAATATTTGTTGAATTCTTGGATGAACTTCATAACTGATAAGCTGTTCTATTTCTTGTAATTATCTCAAACAAAACACATTGATACACCAAGTATTAATTACATCCAGTACATTTCTTTTTACGAATGAGAAGCCAAGAAAAATGAGTTCTCACTCTTGCATGAGTAAGCCATGAAAATCAACAGACACTCGCATCTGAAACTCTCACTTTTATTCCCAAGAGGGTTCATCCTAAGGATGGGAAAAATAAATGCTCTGCTTGTTTGGGCAATTCTAAACTGCAGTCCAAAAACAAGGTGCACAAATGCAGCTAGTAAAGACCTGAAGGTTTGCAAACATCCTTTGAGTGACTTAAAGGCAGTACGAGTGGGAAAAAAAAGTCTGTCAAAAACATTGTTCAGAATTACGAAATGATCTCTCTGCTTCTAGAACTCTGAGACATAAAGCATTTGGGTGAGTAACTGTTACTGCTAAATAGACAGCTAAATGGAAGTTTAATTTCAGAAAGTTCTCCAATTAATATATCTCTCCCTAATTACTCTCACATCTAAAATAAATTGCTTTGATAAATAATTTGACGCCATAAAGTCCTTAATGCATCATTCAATGCACGTTGAATTTATGTTTTCATCATTTAGTAAAAGCGTAATTGCTGTTACTTCCCCAGGAGTTGGGTAGTATATAATCTGTATAATAATTACTGAATTTGCACCCCCAAATAAATATCTCACATCAGATTATGCGGAATGGTCAGTCAATCACAATTACTTAAATAACTATGAACCCAGCCATTATTGAGCACCCCTACTATGCAGGCCCTGGCAAAGAATTACAAGCAGGAAAATCACAGAGCTAGAAGAGAGACCTCTAGCGTGTGCTAGAGAACTTTATATTGTGCTTCAGGCATAATTAATACAGCAAAATCGCTGCAGTCATTTTGCTAGCTCTGGTGGGAGATTTTCACCAACTAGCATGTGTGTCCCATTCATTGAACCAATTTTCTCCAGCAAACGTCTGGCATTTTTGCCAAGTTAAGTACCATCTTCTTATGAACATAAGCCCAACACAATGAAGTGTTCGTGCCATGCAAAGTTTGAAAGTTCCACGGTCACCTTTGCAGCCTAATTAGTAAACATTTAACTTGGAGTAATCACAACAATTGCTAACCATTCTTTCCACGCAGGCAACAGCGGGAGTATGGAGTCAAACATTTCCAACACGTGCACCCTCCTTAACACCAGCCCCCCAGCTTAAGCCAAATGCCACCCCAATGTAAACGCGAGGAGGAAATAGGCATCTCGCCCATTATCCAGGAGACAAATGGATCCACTACTATTTTAAATTCACGAAGTACCTAGCTATTAGTTTCCACAATAATGCAGGTAAATTCCTTGATGCAATCAGATTTAATGAATCATTCCACAGCATCAGCCTCAGCCTTTAAAAATCCTTTATTTTCTCCTTTTCCACATTAAAAACACATTGGAGACACACACAGAAAATGTTTCTCTAAAACACACTTGCACACAGAACAGGAGGTCTCTTAAGGAGTCTACTGCTGAGAAGGTAAAAGCATTTTGCTCATTTTTAATTTGCTAAAACAATCCAAGCATGCTTGGTACCCAGAGGGTATTCTCAAATAAACTTGTATCTGTAGCTGCCAGCTCAGTTGATTGAAAACAGAAGGTAAACGTTTCTTAAAGAATGAGTATGTTAAACTGTTATGTCTCTCCCAGTACCACAAGGACACACACACACACACACACACACACACACACACATGCACACACACGATTTGCTTGAAAGCAGACAGGTCTATGGTCTACCAGGCAGTGCAGCGCTTGTACCGGATTCCTTCTGCCTACCGTGGCGGAGCTCCTGGCAAGGACACCAGGGCCCAGAGCACACTGGACAGTTCTTGCGTGCTGCTCTCCACGTACAGAGACGCAGCCCCACTGCAACTTTGCTAACTTAGTTGGCTCCCGCCCAGCCGGGCCCGAAGCACAGTCACAGTGAAAGCCTTTCGATGCCGGAAAATCCTTTCCACGACAGTGTCAGTGTTCGAAAGCACAAAGCAGGCACTGTCGAACCGCGGTAGCTGACGTCGCGTACGCGGCTCGGCCGCGCGGGGCTGGCGTCCAGGTAAGGGGTTCCCGCAACGCGGCGCTGGCTTCCTCTCCCCGACGATTTTAGGGCTCCGGCTCACTTTGAACGCGAATTCGCCACAAAGCCCCCACCCCAGCCCATCCCATCCCGTTCTTTCCCAGGAGGCGCGGGCTCTTTATTTTGCAGCCGGGTCCCTCTGGGGGGAAGGAGTGGAAGCGCACTTCACAGTTCCCCTGAGAGGGCCGCAGGATGGGGGCGGCGGATAAGGAGGTCAGGAAGGCGCGAAGCGCGCCCCCTCCGCCCGCCGGGGCGCCGGGAGCGCCAGCTCCGAAGGCGCAGGCGGGAGGCTGCCGGGAAGCTGCCGCTTTAAGGGGACCTCGGCCGCCAGCGGGCGGAGGCAAGGGTCGGCCCGGAGCTGCGGCTCAGCGGAGCCACGGCGGTACCTGCGGCGCCCACCGCTCCCCGGCCCGCGCCCTTCCTCCTCTCGCGGAGACAAAATCCGGAGCCCGCGCCGCTGTCGGAGGGAGGGGAACGAGGGATTTTTCAAAATAAATGCAACATTTGCGGGGGGGGGGTTGCGGGGGAGGAATGGGAGGGGATGGGCGGGAGGGGGCTTTAAAGGCGCCCCGGTGGGCGGAGGCGGCGAGTTGGGCTCTGCCGGGCCGGAGACGGACGCGGACCGCGCTGGGCACCGGCCCGGCGCACAAAGGGCAGCGCGCGGCGCGGCCAGGCTGGAGGAAAAGCGCCCGGGGCTGCCTCCGCTCGGCGGCCACAATGGCGTCGCCACCCCGGGCCGCGGTGCCGCCCACCCGACAGCAGCGGCGTCCGGCCCGGGGCCCCGCGGGGCGCAGCGCTCGGCCCGGCTCGGGCGTCCGGGGCGCTCCCGGCGGGCTGGGGCGCGGACGTGGGGCTCGGCGCCGAGGGCTCAGGGGCGCGCGGACCGCGGGCGCTGCTCCCGAGCCGCAGCGGCTGCACTGCAAGTCCCAAGCCCGGCCCCGAGATCCGGGAAGCCCGGGCCCCCGCGCGCCCGCTCCCGCGGAGGAAGAAAGGCGAGCGGCGGGCGAGCGGCCCCGGAGGAGGCGGCGGTGGCGGCGGCCGCGGGTCCGAGCGGATCGCGAGCCTCCCGCCGCGGCGGGCTGTGTGTGCGCGAGTGTGCCGCGCTCTCGCCCCATGCCTGGCACATGCGTAAAAGCGAGTTGCGCCCAAAGTCCCAGCCATACCCTCCTTAGCAAATAATAACAAACCCGAACCGTCAGATCTTACCTGAAACATTGAAGCACAAAGTCTCTCTCCAAGTCCCCTTTTCCTTTTCCTCTCCCCCCTTTTCCGATTTCTCTCCCAGCGATCTGCTCGGCTCGCCACACCAGACAGAAATGCAATAGCTTGGCTAAGGTAGACAGAACAAAATACAGAGAAGAGTTGCTCCAGGGCTTCGAAACCCCTCAAGGCAAGGATCAGGATACAATTAGCTCATGCCTCTACCTCCAGTCTAAATCAATCTCCAAAATAAAACTTAAATCAAATTAACTGATCACAGGGCAGACAATTGATCTCCTTCAAAAAATAAAGCACTCCATATACGTTTAGAGAAATATAAATATAAGATTTTTTTCCAGATTCTTTTTTGTTGGAAAAACAGTCTCATTCCAGCCTCCAACTTGCTTTTTACCCTCCTCTTGCACAGAAAAGCTGATTTTAATCGTTGTGATTAGTTTTGATGTAACGTTTCCGCAGGCGATTTCTGCAAATGGATGGAGTGCTTCCTTGCCAAAAGAGGGGAAAGCAGCAGATGATGATAATTATAAGGATTGTTGGTTGTTTCTTTTTATTTGTGTTTAGGGCTCTCGCTTCCCTTTCTCAAGTTGACCTGACATTGCTGTGACTCAGAGGTCGCACAACTTGTTGATGAGGATCACCGCCCTGTCTGATCAAAGGATAGGTGATAATTTGGCAATAAAGCAACACATTTTTGGTTCCTTTGGCGACATAACGTCCCAAATGACGTGGATAAAAATAAGCACATGCAGTCTGCTTTGTCCCAATCAAGTCTGAATCAGTGCCTGGGGGTGATACACAAACTCATTTCAAATGTTCAACCATGCAGAATTGTAAAAAGACTGAAGGAGTTACACCGCATTTTTTTTAATGGCAAAATTAAAAGAAAGCCTAACCTAGCATTAGGTCCAGCCAGGGACCTACCATTTAGTTTTATTTGATCAGCCTCTTCCCTTGTTTCGCTCCACCTGGTGTCTTTCATGGAGTGTGTGTGTATGTGTGTGTGTGTGTGGGGGGGGGGTTATAAGTCCATTATTAGGCGGAAGTGCTCCACAGAGCCACGGAGTCTAACATAAGCATGCTGCTCTAGTT
This sequence comes from Ctenomys sociabilis, assembly GCA_004027165.1. Taxonomy (NCBI): domain Eukaryota; kingdom Metazoa; phylum Chordata; class Mammalia; order Rodentia; family Ctenomyidae; genus Ctenomys; species Ctenomys sociabilis. The sequence continues at coordinate 40,797 of PVKA01001053.1, read as the reverse complement.
ATGACCTCTCCTCGCTCCTCATCACGTCTTCCTTTCTAGGTCTTTGTTCAAAGAGGTTGTCCCTGAGCCAGTTGTTAATTCTTTTTAGTCAGGGGGACAGGTTTGGTCATAAACTCAACGTTCACCTCCCATTAATGTTATATCCTTACAGGATACTTTTTGAAATCGTATGTTTTTGAGCACTTCACAGTTCATTAATTCAAAGACTTTGCTGACATTTCTTAAAAAAAAAAAAAAAAAAAAGCACCAGTTGTAAGGCTAGGGATGCTATTAAGAAAAAAAGAAGGTGTGTATGCGTGGTGGGAGGAAAACCTTAAATAGAACCAGATCTCTGTTGCAAATACCTGAAACTGGCAGCGTTTCCCAGGAGGTTTTTAACTCTCACGTTATCCTTAAGGTAAGCAACTGCGAAATATTAGCAGAGCAAGCTTTTAAAAAAATATAGCCAGTCAGATCAATGCTATAATGAAATGAGAAATTAATGTCATATGACTCAGAGGTCATCAGTAGATACTGTTAGATGTAATGAATTCATATGACATGAGTCTCTAGTTTGAGAATACCAGGGCCCTCCAAGAAGAAAAGATGGCTTTGTAGATCAACACAAAAGAAAGTTACACTGTTCTTTGTATATTTTCTGTGGTAATCTGCTCTGAACTGCAACAAAAAATGTGAAAATATCCACCCAATGCTAAAAGCAACAGCAAAAATTTCCTTCTTGTTCCTCAGTGGCCCTAAGTGTTGGAAGAAGCGAGAACATGGGGCATGGCAGAAACAGCCCTGAGTCTTTCCTCTGAAGATCTAGTGTAGGTTCAGTAGGTCTTAACTGAGCTACTTGGAATCAAAGGCATTCAATCTTATATGTTACATAACCTGAAGGAAATTTTATATAATATATTTTATAATTTTGAGCATGAAGCAAAGTTTCATAGCATGGACTTTTCTTCTAGTGGTGTCAGGTTGGAACTCAGAGTTTCAGATTTTAGAACATTTTTGATTTTTAGGTTAGAGCTATTCAACCTGTTCCTTAAAGCTATGGCCTAAAGTGACTTTTTAATTTTTTTAATTAATTAGTTAATTAATTGATTAATTTATTTTTACAGGGAATTAAACTCAGACCCTCTTGCTTGCCAGGCCAGCACTATACCCCTGGGCTAATTCCCCAGCTCTAAAGTGACTTTTATTTGGGAAGGAGGGGGAACAGCTTGTCACCTAGAGAGCCATCACCGACTACAATGTCAGAGCTGGAAAGCCCATCAGCAGGATTCTGACCCTTCATCATTACTTTACATGTGAGGAAAGAAGAGCAGCTCATGGACTGGACAGTGGCTCCAAGCTACAGGCCCAGAAGAGAGGTAAGTGGTGTCCCTAAAAAGCACAAAGCTTCCACAGTTGTAATAGCATCTAAAAGTGGGGTGATTTGGTTTAAACCATGCTTTCAGAATGCCTTTCCTGAGACTGTCCTCAAGTCCTGCAGCACAATCTCTTCCTTGATGGCAGCAAACCTTTCCTCATGCACTTTCCTTTTGTCTCTCACAACAACAATGCATCCCGGGGCTAGGGTATAAGTGATGATGAGTTCAAGCTGTCTATAGGTACATGACTGCAACCAGTAGATTTTCCTGTTATTTTCTAGATAGGACAGGGACAGTTCTCAGAATATTTGATCGATGAAATTATTAGTGACAAAAGGGCTTTACTTTCTAAGATAACTGTTCTGAAGTGATAATATTCATGTAAGTGAATCAAGTTCTAAAATGCTCATTTTAAAGGGTTTTTTTTTCATTTTATGTATTTATGTACTAAATACATAGTGTCATACATAGTGACAGGGTCTCACTACGCAGCTCAGACTCTTAGTGATCCTCCTGCCTTCAGCACCCCCAGAGCTGGGATTACAGATGTGCTTCCTCCACACCTGGTCTCAGTGTGCTTGGGGTCAGGACCTGTGACATATTTGGTGCCAGGGATTAAACCCCAGTCCTAGCACTTGAGTAAGCAGGCACTTGGTCCACTGAGCTATCTTGCTGGCCCTTAAAGAGGTTTAATGCATTACAATGATAACCTTTTTGAAAAGGTTGAAAGATGCCCTCTTTCAACACTGAGTCATTGACATGTTAAAGTACCCCAAACTGTTCAGTGGGTCATTGGATTTGTGGGAAATTCTCAGTTTATTGGAGGGGATCCTAATTTTGTCACATTTCGAAGGAATCTCAATTTTGAGGTTATAGGATAAGGGTTTAGTGTCAAATGGTACATGTACTCTACTATGAAGTTAATAAGTACAAAATACTGTATTGAAATTGCATTTTGTGTTCTGCAAAGAAATGAGTAAACTTTAAAACTTCCAAATCAAAGCTGAGGGCAACTATTTTTAATTTTAAAATAGATTGCTAGAGCTGGTGATATAACTCAGTAGCACAGCACCTGCCTGTTAAGTGCAAGATCCTGAGTTCAATTCCCAGAGATTGCCAATGAAATAGCATGTAAAAAGAAAGTTCCGTACCTCATCAAGGATGAGACACAAACTTAAAAGGCTTCAATTCCCCTGTAGACCCTGTACTAAGTACATTAAAAAAAAAACAAAACTTCAGTGAGCCTCTTCAATCAGTCACAAATGGTTATAGAGAACCTTTTTATCTAATTGACACCTATGCAACTGAACTGGTGTGTCTTGTGACTTCTACCATGCTAATTTATTTTGCCAATCATAAAGAAGCCAGAAAAAAAAGAGTATATTAACTATGCTCCTCACCTCTTTTCCTTTCCATTAATAAAGTGATAACCAGCAGCTTAACCACCGTTAACAGTACAGAAGACAAGGTCATCAACATTGTCAGCAAGAAAACAACAGGACATAAATACAGCCCTCTGCTTTTGTTTTCTGACTATTAAAATAAGTTCACAAGTATTAAAGACACAAAACCAGTGATAGGGTATTTTGAATCAAAACTAAGAGCTGGACTGAAAAAGTTTAGTACTCTGACCATTGTGAAAGAGAAAATGAGAGGAGAATGGCCATCCTGCTTCTAACGCTGACATTAGACAGCTCATTTGGTTGCATCGTGGTCACCGAACCCTCAAATCTCAAGTTCCCACCAAACATCACAGCTTTGTTCAGGATAGCCCTGCGGTATATTCTTGGTGTCGATTTGATAAGATGTAGACATTAGTTGCTGAGATGAAATGTGAAATTGAAGAGCCCTCCACTGAAGCAGCCAGATGCCAAGACCAAATTTAAAAATCTCATTGCTCTTGCCATTAGAGGGATAGGAGATGCCTCATTGCTTGGGTTCCACCTGGATGTGTCCATGTCAGCTCACCACTGTCCCCCATGTCCATCACAGCTCCATCAGCATCCACCTGGGACTTCCACGGGAGATTCTGCAACATTGGGAGACAAGTCATGCTGTTTTATTCTAAACCTGAATCAGTGTTTTGGGAGGAAATCACCTGTTTTTTATCAGCCAACCTGAAATGCCCCATAATGAAAATGTGTGGAATGTGCACATTTTCCTGGATTTCAATAGAAGCATTAATAAGCTTAAACAGAATGGGTTTGTGATTCCTGGAGTTTGGCCCCAGCCAGCACCTGCTTATAATTAGGTTCTGGAAAACATCTTAGTTTTCAGTATCACTGTTGATGTACGAGTGGGTAATATCTCACATTTGGGATCTACTAATGGTTATAGATCTCCTGATGGGTATCATTTTTAGCTGACCCATAATTCTGGCATAGAAATACACAAATGCTTTCATGGGCCTTTGAATCAATTTGGACTTTCATGAGAATTGGTTCTCTAGTTGCCGAACAAGAACACTAGTTTCAATCCCTCATCATAAAGCAACTTAGCAGATATATTAATAAAGCGCCATCATGGTTAGATACCCTGACTGCCAATTTTGATAGTTTTATTCAATAGAGAAACATATTCACCCCCCTAGGGAGCAGACTGGTGAGGAAAACTGTAAAGCATTTCTATTTGTTAGTAACATTTAAAATACTTGCTGGGCTGTCATGTTTTATATTTTGAATGAATAACTGCAAGTAAGTTTTGTGACTGCAATTATGTAGCAATCATGTGCAGTTGCCTTGACTTGTGATAAGATTCTTAGTTTCTTTAGCCATAGAATAGAAGCAAAAATTTCTTTATTGAAGGGTTGAGTTTAAATGAGATAATAGATAGGATGTATTTAGAATTGTGCTTGACACAATGTAAGTGCCCACTGAATGACACTAGTCATTATCCTATGGTTTATAATGGCTGTTGAATAAATAACATGGTCCCTGGTGAAGTGTTACTATTTAAGTTAAAAGCACAGACTGATGCCTATGCAATGGAAATTCCTGAGTGATTGATGTCTCTCTAGCTGATCTTTATAAGATAATAACTAAATCTCATTTTATTATTTCATTACACCCACCCCCCACTTTTTCACATGAACACAATAAGATGAAATGAGATTTTTCTTTAAGGTAGATTCTTGCTATAAAAAAACCCATATGTTTATAATGCTGCTTTCCTAGAGAACCCTTTCTTTCTGTTCCTTTGAGGAGCCTTGATTTTGACAAGACTGCCTCACACGTACAAAACAATTAATTAAGCATTTTGTATAATTGCTTCTGTGAGGAGTGAGACTTGACTAGAATTTGGCCATGAACCTTTCTTCATAATTATTTGCTTTTTCCCTTTCAGGAATTACAAAATCAGCACCGGCCAACTCTTTAAAAACAAAATTTTTAAAAAGTAAAATGCAGGTTTGAAAATAGGGAGAAATGAACTTCAAGGTTGATTCCAATCTTTCAGAGACACAGTCAAGTCAGTCGATCATACCATGTCACCCTTCTCTCCCCTCCCAGTCCAGGTGCATTCTTTTCCTGAGCTTTATACTTTATCATATTAACATTGTTCCATGTCATCTGTTAGGCTGTTTTAAAGCTATGCAGGGGCTATTTTAAAGAAGTATTTTTAATAAGATAAGCATTTCATTAGATGGTGCCTTCTATTTCATATTCCAGCGCCTCCTAGGAAACCAGCTGGTGTTGAAGGCGCCTCTATTTTAGCACAGTGCGTGCCGCACACAGCTCATCCCGCTCAGAACCACTTAGCTTTGCTTCAGTGTTTCACTGGCTGAACCAAGACCGCTCATGAGAAACCCCATAATACAACTGAGGCACCTCGGGGGCACCATATACATTTATGTAACTTATCTCTTTGTGCATCCGTTGGGTGTCAGAACCTCTCAGCTTTGCTAACCATAAAAAATTCGCCTTAAGCATATTACTAACTTTAAAACCCTAATGATATGGATGTCATATTTCAATTTTTAAAAAACCTTTCCCTGCTCCACCCCTGGAAAAAAAAAAAACCTATAAAACTCATCCAGTGGAATCATGCTATGGTTGAAAAACACAGAATTTATTTAAGAGAAGAAGTGTCATGAGTGTGCTCTGGTCCTAAAAGTAACCCAAGAACAAAAACTGTCTGATCAAATAATTAAATAGGAAACAAATGGATTACTGTTCAAACCATAAAAAGGACCACTATAAACAAATTGCCACTGGAAGCAAGAGTTGGTGTACTTTCCTTAAAGTTGTCAGGCAAGAAATGCTTTTTTAGGATTTTAACAGCTATTAACCTGATCAGTTAAAATAGTTACTGGAAACTCGGAAGCAAATCCACAGGACTACTCAGCATAAGCATTTAAATGCTCTCCAGAGGATTCGTAATAATAACATTAATAATGGGAGTGATAAGAAATAATTATGATGGAGGGTAGGAAACTTCCTTTGTGTACGGACCATCTGGTTATGACAGTCAGACATGAAATTCTAAAATGAAACCCTCAATCTGTCCCTCTAAGCTTGCTTTGCAGATAATAGATGTCTTGATTTTTTTGAAAGAAAAAAAAAAATCCATGGTACGAGGCATACAGCAGCTCCTGTTGGGAAAACCAAGTCTGTGTGTCTTTTTTCTTTTCAAACAAAAGAGAAGCTTGGTGAAAAAGCTTAGAAGATAATGATAGTAACTCATCAGCTATTTGTTTATTTCTGCAGGTTCTGATAGGTAAAACATTATAATCCTACCGCTCTTTATTTTTGCAAAGGAGAGGTTGAGAGTTTCCCCAAGTTTCCTTCCCAAGGTAAAGTTTATGTTTAGAAATTTGGAAGGGGAAAAGAGGCAGTAATTCATTGGCCTGGCACAAATATATAATTTAAAACTTGTCTTTGTGTAGTAAAGTCAAATATTAGTAAGAAAGCATTTAATTTGGTTCTTTGAAAATGGTCAGTAATAGGGATATAGTCTGTTATTTTTAGAGTTGCTGGCCATATCAAAATATAATGGAGATCAAAAGAGAAATACTGTCTGATTGTATTTATGAGAAGCCCTTACGACAGCCACTCAAATCCACGGAGACAGCAGGTGGAGTAAACAGCGGGTTCCTTAGGGCTTGGAGCAGGGAAGGATGGATCCTGAATGGGTACAAAGTTTTGATCCTCTTTTAAAAATGGATAAAATGGTGGGCTGGCCAGATAGCTCCGCCAACAAAAGTACCCGCTTAGGCAGAGGCGGGGAAGGGGCAGGGTTCCTGCTGTGCCAGCCCCACCCCTGGGGTGCTCTGAGAAGGCGATTGAGAGTGGGCCTGCAGCTCACACTTGGGGCAGACTTGTAATCCCAGCGCTTGGGAGGCTGAAGACACGAGGAGCACTATGAATCTGGCTGAGTAGTGAGACTCCGTAGACCCCGTACTAAATAAATTTTTTTTAAAAATGCATCAAAAGGTAAATTCTTTTCTAGCTTACCGTAATTAAAATGAATTAGCTACACAAACACTGACCTCTGGGAAAACAGGTGATAGAAGAACAACAGTGTGGGAAAAGCAAAACAAGGCAACCAGCTCCTCGGCTCCCCTTCTAGTCGGTGTCCGATCCTTGGCGGGCAGCAAGTGGGCTGCAGCTGCTTATGCGGAAGTGGCAGAAACCCCGAGGCCGTGCTGCCCTTGTCCCGGACTGGGTGCTGAGCTGCGGGTGAGCGGGGACACGCTTGACGGCCGGCCGGCGGTTCACGGCAGGGCCCTCGCCACGCTGTGCGCACCGGGGCTTCAGAGCCAGGTGAGACCTCCGGACACGGAAGCACAGCGCGCCTGGCGGAGGGCGAGCACGCGGGCAAAGCAGTCCTTGTAGACCTTGTGTATGCTTGGTGTTGTGAGGTGGGACCTCGAGACAGAACGCAAAATCACTAGCTCTCAGATGGGCGAAGGGACTAATAATCCACTAAAGGGTAACCAAAAATTAGTGAAATAATGAACTGTGCTGGCTATTTAGAATCACAAAGGAAAACCTCTGTTTTCACCTTCAGTTTAGCTCAGGATTCAGGTTGGGCTGGATGTTGCCACAGACTCTGTGCATACTTCCTTTGGCCTCACAGTAACTGATACACCTTTATGTGCAACCTTTTACTCTTCATATATATGCCCCTTAGATTTTGAAGGGTAAGGACACCTCCCCCTTTGTTTCCTGTAAGAGCATCACTGTCCGGTTTTAAAATCCATTCAGTCTAAAAGCTGACCTTGCTCTGCGGCTCATCTTTTCTTCTTTGTCGGGGTGGCTTCATCAGACAGGTGCCCTGGGCTGCATGCTGGCTCACTGAGAAGTCCATTTAAGGAAAGGGGGCAGCTTGGAAAGGCCGAAGAAGGCTTTCCTTGTGCTTGATCTTGAAAGACTTCAGCCTATGGTCGAAACTTAAGAAAAAAAAAGTAAAGTGTCATGACCAAATTAAGGGGCAAAACAGGGTCGTGGTGCCCAGTTCTTTTCAGGTTCATAGGAAACAGGAGCATGTAGGGCTCACCACTTAGGTGGCGCTTGAGCTGTCACTCACTTTCCTTCGTTGGACTCTGAGAAGTCACAAGTTCCTGTTGTTATTCTCTGGAGAAACAGAAATAATATATTAGAATGACAGAGTTGATCTTTGCTTTTATTAAACATGCTTAATTTCAAAGCATCTCGACACAGATGTGAGTCTGTATCTTAGTGTGCACTGTGTTTATCCTTAGCTTATCCTCACGTTTCACCAACTCCTATTATTTTTCTCTTGCAGTTTTTTTTTTTTTATAAGTTTCTCTGTTCAGAGTGAGACAAAGAGGAGTCTTGTTTGTTCAGTTTCCTCACCACTGTCATCTCTGTGGCTTGCCTCGGTCCTCCGTCGGTCCTCTCCTCCAGCTGTCGCAATCGCCCTGGAAATGGGAGAAAAGGAAGTGTGACAGGCACGGAGCAGAGGAAATAGTCTGGTGTAAAGTGGTCTTCAGGTGGACAAGGCCTGCAGATGTAAGGTTCTCACCCAGCCATTCTGCTGTCGTCTTGCTCCTGATTCACCTTTGGCTTCCTGGACAACAAACAAACAGCAGGACACACAACTGGAATGAAATTTTCCAATAATTATTTCTGGGCCCAGTATTCAGCAAGTGAAACAGGCTACAGAAGCCAACCAATTTCTTTGACCACAGGGTATCAATCTCCTCATTGGAATGATGGAACTAATGACCTCTTTTCCCTTTTTTCTTCTTTCTCCTTCCTATAAAGATTTTGATTCTTATAGATGCAGTGACCTTACTTGGAAGAGCCCCGGGAGACCCAAGATGCCTTCTCTCTAAAAAAGCCTGGTTCCTGGAAGAATTAACACTTATTCTTTGGTGGGCTAGCCAAGCCCATAACAATTATAATGGCATACAGCTGCTTTTGGAAGATGCAGGAAGATCTTTGTCCTGTAGAAGAGCAGGAAAAGGATGGCTATACCCCTTAGGAAGAATAAAATGCCACTCCTGGAGAGGTCAACCTTTTCACCTGAATGTACTCACACTCAGTTTTTTGATATCTGGAGAACAGGCAGATGAGGAAACAACAGGGTCTGTTTTCTCCATGTTCTCATGCTGGGAAGACCCCATAACACTATAAAGGATGGTAGTGCCTGCCACGTGGCTCAGTTCCCAGGACTAGTGCAGGGTGCCTGGACGTTACATAGACCCAGCTAGGACTCGAAAGGGTGGAACACAAGGCTCCACTCTCTCCCATCGCATCTCTCCTTTATTCTCGCTTTCCTTTTCCTTTGTCTTCTCCCTTCCTCTTCCTCCTCTTTCTTCCTCTTCACTGTGCAGACATCTTCCTTCTCCATCTCAGCAGTGCCTCCCCTCATTCTCAGCTGGTGGCAAAGGAAAAGTGTTCCTCAATCAAGCAAGTTCTAGAGGAATCATCTTCACCGCCCGATTAGCTGGCCCTTCATTTGGACCTCTAGGGGCTTGGGATGTAGCTCAGTGGCGTGGTGTCTGCCTGGCAAGTGCAAGGTTGTGGGCTTGATTTATGGTACAGGAAAAAAAACAAAGGTGAATGCCTCACCCCCCTGCCTAGTTATACCTGAGATGCATAGAAAAATCTTGAGGAGATCTGAGTTACCCTTGGAGTTGTAAGTTTCTCCTATGCTTCCCTGCTTATTACTCTGCCTTTTGTAAGCAGTCTCGTGAGCTACACACATAGATGCATTTCTTTTTGAAGGAACAAAAGAAAGTTGCTTCTGTGAATGAAAAAAAATCCCGTTGTTTCTGAAGGAATCTAAGACGTCCCACAAGGAAGAGGACCCTGCTCTATGTGATACCCCAGGGCCACAGGGAGGAAAGTCTGATGCTGTTACACAAAGAGCCAATTGTACCAATTTCTGGAGAACAGGAAATGTTTCTCCCAAGCCCCATGGGTGGTCCAATAGCTTGCAGCATCAGAACTGATTACCCTTGCCTAGCTCAATTCCAAATGTCCTTGGTAGTCAACGAAGAGCTCTGCTGATGGGGAATTTTAAACTCCATGTCTGAACTTAGGCACCGTACTAGTAGCTGTCTGGACAATAAGAGAAGTGTGAAGAGAGTGTGGATCCGAGCCACCTGCTTCTAGTGTTGGGAGCAAACTCATCAAGTATCTGTCTGTGAGCTCTGTGCTCTGTGCAGGGGGTCGCAAGTCCTCTTCCCACTCAGGAAGGATGTGCCTATGCCTGCCTGTGCCTTCAAAGGGTGCAGAACTTCACTGACAGAAGGACCTGGCCCTGCACGGGCTCCAGTAAGCCATAAGTCTCTGTAGGGCTTTCTCCTTGCTCTTGGTATAAAGTCCCAGGTCTCTCATGGTCCCTCTTGATCTGCTACCCCTCTGAGGCTTTTCTCGCTCCATTCTGGGATGCTCTGCTATAGAGGGTGTGCCTCCTTTAGCTCCTTCAACTCGGATCCCTGCCCTTGCGCAGCTGGCCTTGCTGCTCCCCTTTGGTAGTCTAGCAATTTCAATATTCCTTCCTTGCCCCCAGTACCAGACCAGAGCTTTCCATTATGAACAGTCATCATTCAGTGGACTTTTCTTCAGAGTTACAGTGATACATGTGTAAGATTTGATTACCATCTGCTTCCATATGGTAGGAACTAGATCTGCCTTTTCTCAAAAGTTTCTCCTTATCGAAAGAAATGCTTGGCACACAGTTGGTACTTAATAAATACTCGAATGAATGAATTCGTTCACTAAATAAATAGGTGGGTGAATGACTATAAAATACACATTGGAAAAGGAACTAAAAGAGGAAAAAAGACCAAAGTTGTTATATTATAAGGTGAAAAATGTGGGCCTTTAGCATTTACTGATTTCATGAGTTTGGTATTAGTATTTCTGCCTTAGATTTCTAAAGCCCTATAGACAAAAGGTGGGGACAACCCCAGTGGACCAATGAATACACAAGATGCAGCACACACACACACACACACACACACACACACACACACACCCCACAGAATATTATACTGCCTTTGAAGGGGAAAATTTCTCATTCACGCCACAATATGAATGAAACTCAAGACCATCACATTGAATGAAACAAGCCAGATGGGGAGGACAGCTATGAGATCCCCTTACATGAGGTGCCTAGAACTGTGAGATGCACTGAGACAGGGAGTAGAGTGGTGGTTACCTGGGGCTGGGATGGGAGGAAGGAGGAACTGGTGTTTAATGGGTGCAGTTAAGAAAGATAAAAAGGGTTCTGAAGATAATGGTGGTGAAAGCTGCCCAACAATGTAAATGCGCCCAATACCACCAAATTCTAGGTGTTTAAAATGGTGAGTTTTATGTATATTTTACCATGGTTTAAAAAATTAGCAAGTGAATACTAAACACACACAAACCCTCACATGGTTCATAAACTCCAGAATCTACCTTATTTTTATTATTATTTTTTGGACACAGGGTTTCACTATGCAGCTCAGACTTGTAGTGATCCTCCTGACTCAGCCTCACCAATACTTGGATTGTAGACATGTGCCACTATGCTTGGTTTCAGTGGCCAGCACTGCACAGCTGGTACTAGGGATCAGATTCAGGTGCTTGCACTTGCCAGGCAGGTGTGTTGACTTCTGAGCTATCTCTTCAGCCCTAAAATCTACTTTAGAATGAAGGATCACTGTATTTATACGACTCTGTCAAAAGCATACCTGCTTATTGCCTTACATTGTATATTCTTGTCTTAAAAACTGCCCAGCTCTTCCTTTCTGCTGTCGTGCCCTTTGTGAGGCAAGGGCCAGTGGGCATTGCGAATCCCCAGAGTGTCCTTCAGAGGCCTTTCTCAATGCCAAAGTGACAGTGTATCCTGCATGTCCACAACAAAATGCTAGCCTAGCAGTTGGATCCCATTTAAACTTTGTGTTTAGACTGGTTTCAAATTAGAGTTATTTCTAGGAGAAATTGCTATCAATCTTATTTTTATACTTCCTCTGAATATGTATAATTAATTGGTTCCCAAGTCTAATCTGTTATTTGGCTGTAGACACAAAGCGACAACCTGAGAGACAGTTACAGTTTTTAAAGCCAAACCTAGAATCTCCTTAAAATTGTGCATGCAGGAGATACAAATCGCAAGCAGTAGCTCTCAAATACAGAGTGATAACCTGGAATAAGGGAAAAGTCAAGTGTAGATTTTTCAGGCCCTCAACCTAGCATCGATCACTCAGCAAGTCTGAGTAGTGAGAATCTGCTTCCTGCCACGGCCTGAGGTCATCCTGCTGCAGGTGACATTCATCGCAGGTTAGCTCCCTTGGCCAGCTTCCCCAGAAGCCGGACCTCCAGGGAGCACGGCTAAGTCTATATTCTTTGTCCATGTCTCCAAGATGCCCTTATGTCTGCAAGAGGTGAGGAGAGCTCTGACAGAGTGAGCTGATTCGGCTGAGCTTCCAGGAGGATCGTGGGCACGTGGGCACGTGGGCTGTGGCATCATGCGGACACCAACATGAGAGGGCAATGTGGTGGGGCCCTGCAGTCAGCTGCGCGTTTCCTTCCAATGCAGTCCTGTGGATCGCCTGCACACCCACGAGAAGGCTCTTTTCCCCCTGAGGTGCACCCACAGATTCCAGATCAGTGGCCATGCTCTTGAGCCTTCTGTTCCTAGACAGGCCCACTTCTCATTATCATCCCGCTGGGGATTAAGTTTAGTGGTGGAGCCCCACCCCAGTGTAGCCTGCATGAGACTATTCAATCCCTGGTGGCAAACAAAACAAAGAATTTTAAATTTCCTATTTAAAAAGGGCTTTAATATGCAATCAGTTAAATAGTTCAGGTGATTATATATTCTGTAAGATAGGTTTTGTTTGTTTGTTTGCTTTGTGTTTCTGGGGCTTGAACCCAGGGCCAGCGGAGCACCTAGTGGGCAGAGCAGGCACTCTGCCGCTGAGCTGCACCCCAGCCAACCCTGTCATTTTGATCCTGTGATACAATCAAGTAGGTTTTTTTTTTTTTTTTTTTTTTTGGTAGAAGAAATAGAAGCCAGCAGAGATTAAGAGACAAGTGGACTGGGGAGATAGCTCAGTGGCATAAGCATCTACCTGGAAAGCACAAGGTCTGATCTTTGATCCCCAGTACTGAAAAAAAAAGATTAAAAGTGACTATATCACTGGATTAAAAGCAAGCTTCCAGATTTAGTGGAAGCTTATTTGTATGATGTTCATTCACATTTGCCTAAGAGTCTGAGTATTATCCAGGCCTAGCATGTCATTTGAAAACCTGAATTTCCAAAATGACACCTGTGCCTTCTTCCAACCTAGGGCGATGCAGTTTGCCTTGGTCTCACCAGGATGTCTAGCTCTGAGGGCTGTGGGTTGGAGATGTGGCGTGGATTACACTCACCTAGACTGGGAAGGCAAGCTGTGGTGGCCATAGCGAAGTGCTGAGGAAAGATAAGAGGACAGGCTCAAGGGCCATCGCCAATGTATTGCCCTTCTAGGACGTGTGACAGAGCTGTGGTGGTACAATAATAGAGCATCAGACCAAAGCCCAGCGTGCCACTTGTTTGGCTTTCAGCCTTGGTTGCATGGTTTGAGAACCAGTTGGCTTCTGTGTACAATGAAGATTAGTACTTGCTTTGTGGTAGTTTTAGAGGCATCAGAGAGCATATATTACACATGTAAAAGTGCACACATTTGCACAAATATTTAGGTATGTATAATATATTTGAGCATATCTTGGGTTTCAAGAAAAAGCCAAATTATTGTTTTTTTATTATTGCTATGACTAATTGTATTATTATCACAAAGTCTCAGTTAAAAAGAGGTAATACATTGAAACACAGATTTCTAGTACTTTATAGCTCATGTAAATTTGGATGTCAGCGTTGTCATGTCTGTAACCTTCTTCCTTGACTCCAGCATCATGGAAATGAACTGAAAAGGAAAGTCTTGCTCTGGAGTAGCCCCCAACTCTCAGAAATAGCGACCGGCCAGATAGCTCAGTGGATCAAAGTGCCTGTGAACAGGTGTAGGGGCCAGTGGTTTGATCCCCGAGCCTGGGGTATGCTGAGACTGAGATGGCAACTGAGACTGGGCGTGGTGGCACATATGTGTAATCCCAGCTCTTGGGAAGCTGTAAACAGGTGGATCACTATGAGTTTAATCTACTAGTGAGACCCTGAACACCCTATAGATCCTTCCCTAAAATACAAAAAAAAAAAAAAAAAAAAAAAAAAAAAAAAAAAAAAAAAAAAAAAAAAAAAAAAAAAAAAAAAAAAAAAAAAAAAAAAAAAAAAAAAGAAAGAAAGAAATACAAATGCAAAGTTTGTCAGACTCTCAAACAATTTTATGAATCCTCTGAGTGTCTATGAAGCATTTTATTTCCCAAGTAGTAAATGGAAGAAGAGTTTCAGCCAATGAAGTATTTATTATCTAATCATGGGAATGATATTTTACATAACAAATATCCAGGGGTTGGGCAAATCATGATCTGTTCATGTTCCCAAGAAGAAATGAATGCTGGGCCTGGGCTTAGCTTGGAAGGGCTGCCAGGAAGATGTTTGGGTTAGTGTTTGAAAGTGGGCTTTGGAGGCCAAGGGATGAATTCCTGGGCCACTGCCATTCTCGTCTCCGAGTCACTAAGTCCCAGTTCTTAGCTATTGCATTTGTGGAGTGAAGAACATGCTGTCTGCCTCTTGGGATGCGGTAAGGGTGAAACAAGGCAGCTTATGGAGAGAACACCAAGAGCAGGGGCTGCCCTGCAGTAAAAAGAATTAGCAGTTTGGATAACATGTGTCTCTTTTAAAAGTGAGTCTTTGACAAAAGCAAATATTGTCAAGAATGTGGAAAAATCGGAATCCTACTTGCTTGTGGGGATGTAAAATGGTGGAACACTTTAGAAAAAAAAATCTGGCATTTCTTCAATCTGTTGATCATAGAATTACTCTATGACCCAAAAATTATACTCCAAGAGAAACGAAAACATGGGCACACAGCAAAACTTGTGCCCCAGTAGTGCAGCAGTGTCATTTATGGCAGGCAGAAATGTGAGCAGGGCAGATGTGTGCTGGTGAGTGCAGTGTGTGGCAGATCTACGTGGGGAACTGAGGACTGACAGAGAAAGAATGGAGCCCCAGAACATGCCGCTGAAACATGACTGAATCTTGAAAGGTAAATGGAAGAAGCCCACCACAGAGGACCACACATCCTACCATCTCACCCATATAAAGTGAAGAAGAGCGTAGTAGTGGCCACCAGGGAATAGAATGGGTAGGGACAGATGGGGGGAGGGGAAATAGAGTTACTGGGTCGAAGGCTTTTGAGGGGCTGGTGATGAAAGTGTTGTGGCATTATGGCAGTGTTCCCATAGCACTGTAAATACACTACATTTCCCTGAACTATATACATTTAAATTGGATGATCCAGTACAAAGTATGGTTCAATAATGCTGTTAAAAAAAGGGGGGGGGGAGTGTGTTTTAAAGGTTGTGGTGTTTACACTGGTAGAGAGGAGTGAGAGGACAGAACAGAGAGCAAGTGGACTATGGGACCCTCGCATGTGAGCCTAGATTTGAGTCATGGAAGAGAACCGTTTTCAAGTTTCACTTTTAGTCAGTCCACATTTGCAGTGCATCACCATGACACTCCTCATGGAGCTGGTCAGCTGCCTAACAAGTCTGAATCCTTTTCTCTTTCCTGTCCCCTCTTCTCCTGCCCTGCACCTGTGTCCCTTGGTCCTCTTCCCTCTGCAGAAGATCTCTGTCCTGTGTCCTATCAGCTGGCTTCCTGTTTCTCTTCATTGATACTTTGGACTTCTCATAAAGGAGAAACCATGTGATGTTTAAGCTTGAGTGTCTGGTTTATTTCATTTAATATTATGGCTTCAAGGTGGGTTCATCTTTCTACTAAAGCCTCAAGTTTATCCTTCTTTTCACCAAGTAATGCCCCATTATGTATAAATACTGAATTTTCTGTATCCATTTATTTATCAATGGCAGGTAGGCTACCTCTAAGATTTAGCTATTATAAATTGTGCCGCTGTAAACATGCTATCCT
The DNA here is from genome assembly GCA_004027165.1 of Ctenomys sociabilis. Taxonomy (NCBI): domain Eukaryota; kingdom Metazoa; phylum Chordata; class Mammalia; order Rodentia; family Ctenomyidae; genus Ctenomys; species Ctenomys sociabilis. Next base: position 24,955 of record PVKA01001053.1, on the reverse strand, counting down.
GTTACTTTCCCGACACCCACAGGTTAAAGAAGGAAAAGTTCATTGTAGCTGATGCTTTGTAGGGTTTTGCTCCACAGTTGGCTGGTTCTGAGGCAGGGAGACATGGAGAAGTGAAATGGTTCATGGCGTGGCAAGCTGGAGGAGGAAGACTTCCTTCCTCCTTCTGCCGTTACTCCCTCTAGGCCACAGGCCCCGGGGTTGGGGCCCAGGACAGGCAGGGGGTCTTCCCTCTTCACTCACCCCCTCATCCTCACCAGGACTTCATGAAGCCAGTCCCCTCACCCATCTCGACATGAAGCCAACCGTGGGCTGATCCAGCACTGCACACCCACGACCCCGCCATCTCTAAGAGTCCCCACGTATGAGCACATGGGGCACTGTGAGGCGCCTCGGTGTAAGTTGTAACGCATAAGTGTGCAGGTGTCACACTCTGATATCTTTAATTCTTTGGGGAAAACACCAAGAACGCTATTTCCAGTTTACTTTCTGAGGAATTTCCATAGTGATTTCACTGGTTGATCGTGGGGTGCGCATTTCCACCAGGGGTGTAGGAGGGCCCTTCCCTGCCCAGCCTCACCTGCACTTGTTATTATTTACATTGAACTACTGTGGGGCAGACAGAGCACTTGTCCAGAGCCAGCAGCAGGACAGATCAAAGTTACCCTCAGGCTCAGCCTGCAGCGGAGGGTTGGGTGTGGGGCAGGGATTCGGGCTGCGCTGTCACCCTTCAGAGAGACTCCACGGTCCCTCACAGTTCATGCATTCTTCTGCTTCCTGTGAAAACTGTCCTTGAGGTAGGAAGAGCCTCGTTTTCGGTACAGAACAAACACAAATACGATATTTCATATCTTCCCTGCCATTCTCGCCCTTCCCTGTAATTGGAAACTCTTGCCCCCGGTTTCACCTGTAGGATTCTGTCTTCAAATGCAGGAGCCTCTCCTCTTCACCTGCCCCTCCCTTTCTCTCCTTTTCCCCCTTCTGTCAAATTCTCGAGATCTATTTTATTTCTCTGTTCCTTTGATTAGTCCTGGTGAAGGGAGTGGGGAGGAGAGGGAGACTTCGGTTTCATTAGTTTCTGACCAAGTGTGCAGGTTCTGAAGGCTGGCTGCAGGAGCGGGGACTTTCTGCTTAAGTCTCCAATTTGCCTCCTTCTATTCTATGCGGGCTTTGTGTTCAGAGGCAGGCAGACCTCTGCCCTTGCACATGGAGTTTTTCTTAGCCTGCAGCTCCTTCTGAGGGGCTCGCTGCTCCTTGCCCTTCATCTCGCCAGGAACCATTTTCGTGGAGCTTGCTCCTTTTTCGCAAGGTCATGGTTAACAGTTCCTCTTGGGAATCACTCTCATTACAATGCCCAGCCTCTTCCCTGGGATGCAGCCGTAGCTTCCACGTGCTCATAAGCCTCAGCAAAGCCCTCCTGCCACAGTAGACCTCTGCGCAGACTGTCAGAAAAAGAGCCCTCATGAGGGTAGCGACAGTTCCTTTTCTGACTATCTTTATTGTCCTAGTTAATGTGATTGTTTTAATCACTCCATTTATTACTCTGAATAGATGTGTATTTAAATTGACTTTTAAATCAATCTTTTGGGTGAGACTTGAAATCTAAGAATTTTTTTTTTTTTTTTTTTTTTTAGTTTTTTCTATTATTTCTCCTGTGACACATAGGAAGCTGGGGAGGAGGTTGGAGGAAGGAGATGGGGTGTAGGGACGGAGTTGAGGGGCTTCTGGGGTCTGTGATTGAGTAGCAGAAGTCACCCAGAACGGTTCATGGGAAGGCCTTGTTCTGGGGGCCTTGTTCCCTTCATTTCTTCCTTGCTCCTGTTCTTTTATTGCCTCTCTTAGAAGCTCCCGGTAGCTCTGAGTTCCTCTTCACCTGGCAGAGAACATGTGAGAGGCCACTGTTGCTCTCCTTTCCATCCTACCCCCAACCCATGACTCTCCTGCAAGTCGTCAAATCCAGTCTAGAAACCAGCCCTGCCCCTGGCTCTGAGCCCTGCCCCTGGCTCTGAGCCCTGCCCCTGGCTCTGAGCCCTGCCCCTGGCTCTGAGCCCTGCCCCTGGCTCTCAGCACTTTCAGGAATTGTTCTTCCTCCCAGGAAGCCCCTTGATGCTCTGCAGTCCAGTAGAGCAGCTGAGCCCAACCAACGGCATAAGGTCTGCCCTTTCCCCTTTCTAATAGGGGAAATACATGCATACTTCAGGATTTCTTTGGAGTTTGGAGGGCTTGAGAACTTTTGGAGATCTTTCTTTCTTTCTTTCTTTCTTTCTTTCTTTCTTTCTTTCTTTCTTTCTTTCTTTCTTTCTTTCTTCTTTTTGTATGTATTTAGTACAGGGTCAACAGGGTCTGATTACACAGCTCAGACTCATAGTGATCCTCCTGTTTTTAGACTCCCAAGCACTGGGATTGCAGGTGATTATCATGATTCCCAGTCTCAGTTGCTGTCTCAGTATGCCTTGGAGTCAGGACCAGCATGGCAGAGGGGATCAAACCCCAGTCCCTACATCTGCATAAGCAGGTGCTTTAGTTCTTTGAATTATCTGGCCGGCCCACTGGAGATTTTTTTCTTTCATTGTTAATTTTATCGGTACATTTTAGCTATACATAGTGATCATGTTTTGGAGATTTTGAACTTAGCCAAGAATTGAAGGACTGAAGGAGGTGTAAGAACTCCCTTTCTCTGTTCCCTGGAGTCAATCAGATGTCTTTGATCCTATTGCAGATCACTGACCTTGGATAAATTCCTTAAAATTGGCTTCCATCCCTGACTCATGGGCCTGTAAGAATATCATCTTATTGTTCTGTCCCTCCATCTGTCCATCCATCCATCCATCCATCCATCCATCCATCCATCCATCCATCCATCCATCCATCCATCCAACTACTGGCTCATTCTTGTATTTGGCCCAAAAGTACCTGCAGGAAGGCTTGTGGGAGACTGTGAAGTATATAAATATGAGATTCGAATTGCAGGCTGTTTAAAAACTTACTCTTAGGATAAAGTCCTCAAGACCCACCCCCCCTGTGGGGAAAGGAAAGCATAGATTTAGTTAGAACTTACTTTTACTATCATGAAACAATCCAGGTTCTGCTTGCCTAGCTTCTGCTAAACACATTGGCTTAGGTGGGAACTTGATCAAAGATGTTGGTATGAGGAAACCTGGGGAAGTCCTGATCCTTTTGTGTGGAATGGCCTCTCATTCAGGAAGGTTTCTCCTCTAAGGGATTTTCATGGAACCCCACTCTGTTAGTTTGTTCCCTGGCCTCTATCATTGTGAACTTTGGTTCATCCTTCACCTTCATGTGTGAGAACGCATCTGGAGAATTTGTGTACTCACATTTTCTGGGTGAGGGGGACCAGCTGTCTCAGGGCTACCTTTCCCTTTGGATGCACATGATCTGACCATGGTCCTGGAGGCTCCTGGCCTGCTCTGTGGTACACAGCAGGGTCAGGCTTCCATCTGCAGTGTTCCCTAACAACCAAAATAAGACAGAACATTGTTTTATTTCTGTATTAGGCAGCCTCCTGTCGCTGTGACAAAAATCTTTGAGATAATCAGCTTAATAAGGGAAGAGGTTTATTTTGGCTCATGGCTTTAGATTGCAGTGCATGGTTGGTAGGCTTCGGTGCCATGGTGAGGTGGCACATCAGGCCCGGGCCTGGGGGCGGAGGGCCCTGTGCACCTCCTGATGGGAGTAGGAGTGGGAGATATGGAGAATGGCATCAGCATGTGTGTGCAGGAGCAGCAAGCGCTCATGTCTGCAGTGGCCAAAGGGCTTGGGTGCAGGGGACAACTCAGTGCGACTGGAAGGGCAACTGAGGGAAAAGCATGGAGAGGCTTTGCAGAAGGGAAGAGCACTGTGTTTCTTTCCTATGGCTGTTGTATCATATTGCCACACATTTAATGGCTTAAAGCAATGTGCATTTGTTGTTGGCCTCCTGTGGAGGATAGAAATCAAAGTCGAGGTGTTGGCAGGGTGCTGCTTCTTCTGGACACTACAGGGGAGAACTGCTTGCTCATCTTGCTCTGATGTTTCCTGAGATGACCTGCACACTCATGGTGGCCCTGCTGTGGCTTGGTTGGCCTCGACCTCTCCAACACTCATGCTGAAGTTTGGTTCCTGGTACAAGAGCATTGAGAGGCACTTGGGCCCTGGGGCTCAGCCCCGTGAAAAGCTTCATGGCCATCCTGAGGCACTGGGTGAGTCTCACCAAGGAAGGGGACCTGCCTCTCATGAGACCAGATTGTCCACTCTGGGAGCTTGTTGCCATCAGGTAAGGCTGCCCTTCTATAGATGCCCACGTGTCCACTGGTCCTTTCACTGTGTCATATGATGATACAAATCCCCTACCAGAAGTTGAACCTCCACTCTTGAATTCCAAGCTTTTACAAGTATAAGCCCAAACCCACCTCTGTTCTTTATAAACCATGCACTGCCATGTATTCTGTCATAGCAACAGAAAGGACTCTACATGGTCAGGAAGGATGTAGCTGAGGAAAAGGACTCCGAAAGTGCCCCAGAGGCTTGGGCACCAAGTTGCTGGTGTTTCTAATGGAAGCAGTGATGGTGGAAGCTTAAGGCTTGTGCCATCTTTTCTCTCTCTCCCAATAAACCCTATTTGTCTAAAATAAGGGGCCAGCATGGTGGTGAGGGCCAGCGCACAAGGCACATTCTCTCTTTACTCTGCTGCTTCTGTGTTGTATCAGAAGTGCTCAGAGCCACATGCTCTCAGTTTGCAGGCTTGTTCTGGTTCAGGGTGTGCTACCACCTCCACTATACCAGCTTATTATGGGATGCAAAGAGTATTTGTATGTAAAGATGCACAACAGCAGAGTGCAGGGACAATGCATCTCATAAAAATTCCACCGTTGCCATGGCAGTTCCAAGGGCCCAGCTACTTGGTTGAGGGACGGGTGATTTAGGGTCAAGACTGTTGTCGGAGGCAAAACCAGCTCCTCCATAGGGCCACATTGCTGTAGCCACTGCCTTTCTGGTTATATTGTAGAATACCCTTTTGTGCCTTGACTACTTAAAACATTCTTGCTCTGTTCCAGGTGTACTTAGACCTGACATTATGAGAATGTTAATTCACCTGTAAATATCATTGACTTGTCTTGATTTTCTATACTTTGAGGTCTGCATTAGACTGCTTTCCTCTTGCTGGACACAATACCCAGCACCCACAATTTAAGCAGTGGAGGTTTAATCTGGCTGATATTTTAAGAAGATTCCGTCCATGGTCTGTTGGCTCCGGGGCAGAAGCATTCTGGCAGAAAGGCCAGGTGGACCCAAGCTATGGCTGGGAAACAGAGCAGAGCACAGTGCCAGAGAGGACGGGGCCAGGGGTGTCTGTGGTACTCTGAGTCACGCTTCCGTGGCACACAGGGACACACCCACACATGCGCTTCTCCACCAGGCTGACCCAGTGGCGCTTGGTCATCGCAGGGCTCTGTGTCTCTGGGCAGCGCCTTGCCTGAAAGGGCACATTTTCAGAAGCACACATTGGCTGACTTGCTCTTTTCTGTACTGTCTTCACCAGCTGGGACCTCATCAAACAGAAAGACAATGTGTACAGTATCCTGGAGAGCACTGCGCAGGAAAATGCTAATAAGAAACAAGGGAAAGGGCACTGGAGGCTCATGCATTGCTTCTCCATCGACAAAGAAAAGTCAAGTAAAAAGAAAAGCGGAATTTAGAAATTTTTGTTTAGGATTAAGTTGCTCACTTGTGCATTCTTTGTAATATTTTCTTTAGAATCAGGTAAAACTTGCAGTTTAGCCTTTTATCATAAAAACATTTTGACACAGCTCAATCTCTGACTTCTTTCTTTTTTCTTTCTTTCTTTTTTTCCTTTCATGAAGAAGTTATCAGCCCTTTTAATTTTTTTATTATTATTTTTATTGAAGAACAAATAGCAAAGAGACAGTTTCAAGAGAAATTAGCAGGACAGATTTGATAAACTAATACATTGCAAAATGTTTTCATAATGTTTTGGTGTTGTACAAAGTACATACATATTATACTTACATACATTATTATAGCAGATCTCTAATCAGTGAATGAAGAGAGTGTAGCTATATACTTATCTTATTTTGTATAGCTGAATCACAGCTATATCTATATCACAGATTCAATAATTAATACTTTCTACCTTGTTATCTCCCTAGTGTTTGTCCATACTACTAGAAGCCAACATAATATCTTGTCCAACCACTGTTAGTGAAAATCTTGCTTCTCATAGAATTATGCAGAAGCACGGCATATTTATCCTAACTGTACTGTTTATACACACACACACATCATGATTCTTCCTTTGTATCCCTCTTTTTTGACCTGTCAAAGATGACCACTCCATTGTCGTTAAACCAATTTAGGTGCCTGAACTCGGCAACACAATCTAGCACAGTCCAGCATTCCACAATAATAGTGAGTTATCTGAAGAAGCTATTGACTATAGCCATTTACAGCTCAACTTATTATTATGGCCCCATGTTATATACCTCATTTTTATACTTTTCTGCTGGATGGTTAAGACCGAGATAGAGCAAGACCTATATATCAAAAGACGTAGCTTTTGTTTCTGATGAGGACAGTGAAGTCCCCTCAGGGTTTATCTTGTAATCCTGTACCTTACTCTGTAGATCCTTTGTCTGTGCCATCCATGCGGATGAGTCAGGGCCAATGCTTGACCCATTTGCTCTCTGTGAGAGCCTGAGAGAAAGTTTTCTCTCCATGTGACTCTCCCCAGGCACACTATAGATCATCAATCTCTTTCCTCTGTGGCTCCATAATCTCCTTGATCAGAAAATTCAGGGCACAACTGAGTTTCATGTTGTTACAGTACAGGTTCTCCTATGTCCTGAGTCTTCACTGATCTTGAAAGGCTAGGGCCAAAATGTTGGTTGGCCTTGTGGCTCTTCTATTTCTCCAATTTTGATCTGTGAACTTAGGTTGTTAACCATCCAGAAGAGAAGCTGTTTAGTACCCTGCAGCATATGCTGTTCAGTTTACGTTAACTATTTGACTCAATTGTTTTTAGTTGTTGTACATTTCTATTTGTATTTCTTCTTCCTTTTTATTTTTTGACACAAGATCTTGGTAAGTTGTTAAATTGTTCAGTCTAGGCTTGAACCCGAAAGCCTCCTGACTCACCCTCCCAGAGGGCTGGGATTACTTAGCTAAAAGGTAGGAGGTATGTACCTAGCTAAAATTTATTTTTTCACTTTTTTTCCCAATATGAGATTGATGTGTCCTCTGCTGTTCCCATGGAATAATCTTTTATTATTTTATTTTCTGAATTTTGGACAGGGTCTACATGGTCTCACTACACAGATCAGATTCATAGTGATTCTCTTATGTTCAGCCTCCCAAAAGGTGGCATTACAGGCACGTGCCACCATGCCCAGTCTCAACTGCCATCTCAGCGTGTCCCATGGGTGGCACTGACATGGAACTCTGGGGATCCACTGCACTCTGCCTAAGCAGGAACTATAGTCTGCTGAATGGGATAACATTTTAAAGCTGGGATGTCACTACTGTGGGTGTTGCTCGGCAGTAGATGCTTTTCTGGCAGGGCAAAGGTCTTGGATTTGGTTCCCAGCATCACAAAAACAAAATATATATATATATATATATATATATATATATATATATATATATATATATATATGTATATGTGTGTGTGTGTGTGTGTGAGTGTGTGTGTGTGCGTGTGTGTGTCACATTTTTTCACCACTAGAATATTGGGTCCAAACAAATAATCACCCCAGTTTGCCTGCTTCATAGAGGGTCACCAGAGAGCACACTGGTTATCTAGGACCTTAGTGTTCAGTTCACTTCTCTGCCTGGTGCATAACTGGCAAATATAACAAAGCTTCCTGTGCAGACCAGGGGGAGTAAACAAGCATGTTTGTGGCGTTTGTACAATAGTCAAGGTGGACTACTAGACAAGGGAATGATGCATATTGCTATTGACTAAGAACAGATAGCGCTTCGCTCAGGGTTTTGTGAACTCCATATAGCCCCGATCTCTCTCTGAGGCAGAAGTTATTAGCTGTCTTTTCCAAAGGATGAATCAGGGCAGCTATGTAAAATCTTTCAGGTCACACACATTTTGTATGTCATTGAATTGATTGGAAGGCTCAGTATGATTTTATGTATCATTAAGAAAGAAAAAATATAACACTGTGATTTTCAAAATTCTTTATGTAGTTTTTCCTTGCTATACTGGGGATTGAACCCAGGATCTTGCACATGCTAATCAAATGCTCTAACACTGGGTGATATCCAGAATCCTCCTTGTTGTATTTTTGCCATATAGTTATTGAAAAAGGTTTATGTAGCTTAATTGGTATTGTTTATCTCATATAAATGTCATCAGAATAAAAATATAAAGAGGTATAAATATTAATAAAATGAACTGGTTAAAATGCTATGAAATCTCACATTTGAGCCTTGACTTGTGAATTCCCTTCCAAGGTGGCATTATAGAGGTCATGTTTTCCCTCCCAAGGTCCCCCTCATCTAAAGTGCTGGGACTGTGGCCTTTCCTGTGAGCTGTCCCCATCACCTCCAGCTTCCCCTCCTGTGCACATCCATGTCCCCTATCTGGGTACAGGCAGTGATAATCGTGGCCAATGGCTGCTAGCTCATAGCCATTGTCAGATGTAGTCTGATTTCAGAATTATTAACATATAAGTAAACATGAGTCTTTAGGTTAAAACTCTACATTTGTGTCTTACCCCTGACCACAAATGTGAAGATTTTGCCATGTGGCTCAAAGAGACTGGGTGTGGCCCATGCTAACTTCTGGGTGTCCCGGTTCTCACTCAACCACCAAGATCTGTATTCGCTTAGAGGACCGGAGGGGTGCAGCTTGATGAACTTGGGGATGAAAGGAAAACTGAAGCCTGCATGAAGCCCTTGCTCCTGTTCTCGCTGTGAAGACCTGCCTGGCACTTTCAGCCTACATTCTCTGGAACATGGAATTCCACAACATCAGACATCTGCTGGAGTCCTCAGAGTGTAACGATTCTGCCATTCAATCTGTGTGGGGAGAGCAGCTAAGAAAACCAGGAAATATCTTAGATGAAGGCGGTCTGAGAAACTGACTACGGAACTCGCTTAAAGTGTGGGTCTCTCCTCATGGCTGCTGCGCCCTACCACATGACGCTAGGTTAGGAGGAAGCATGTCACCCCTCCGTCTCTAGTAGGAAAAGGCCTGCTGTCTAGAGGCTTTAGGGCACTGATGTCATCACTACCGCATCATAACTCAGTCTGAGCTCACAATCCAATCGCCTGTAGAGACCCTCCCTTTGCCTAGCACGCAGGACAGAGCGCGCTATTAGAGATCACCCGAGGTTTTTATGTGCATTGCACATAAAAATACGTCTAAGTATATGTTCCATTTTTCCTTTTCAGTTTTCTTTGAGCATTGAAGGTTGTTTGTTTGCTTTTTATTTTGGCAGCTGGAGACCAAGATATTTTTCTTCTGTTTGTTTCTCTTTCTTTTCTCTTTACAGTTTTACAAATCAAATATAAAACGCAGGGGAGTTAATCAGCCTCATGATGGTAGTGCGCATAGCATCACTGTATTGATTACATATACTGCATTGCAATGCCGTGCAAGAGCCCCAAACCAAAGATTTTTAGATGCCTGAAGCTCTGAGCTTTCCAATTAGGCTGAAAGGTTCCCCTGATAGCCAGTAGTTCTGAGGCTTTTAATATTGTTGAGCTCTATCTATTATCAGCAACATTCTCTAGTTACGAAGGCCAGAGGATCAGTGGATGTCAGGGAGGTAACACGTCTAATGCACTTGGACTTTCTGATCAAATATTCTATTTGGAAAAAAATCTTCAGTTTAATGTAAAGTGATCCTAATTGGGACCAAATGCTTCCTTCCCTACTTTAGTGTTACCTCCTCTTGAGCAGCCTGTTTTGCATCCAGAGATGCATTTGAAAGTTGAAATCCCTTAGAGCGAAATATTCTAAAGTGACAGAAGAATTTCCAGTGGCACACCCGCCTTGAGCCGTGTTTTTATGAGGACATCACTTTCTATTTCTAAGCTGCAGAATGCACTCTTGCTTCCTTATTGCTGGGAGCCATGCCACGGCGGCGCGCCTCCTTCTCGGCTTTTAATGTTTTTTTAATGGAGTCCAGTTTTCCGCCTAAGTTATAGCTAGTTCTCTGACAAACCACCGCACACCTAAGTAGCCATAATGGAAGTGTCCAAACGTGACATAGGAAAAGCAGTGGTGAAGGTTTCGTGCCTTCAAACACATTCATATTATAATCATTTGTGTTTTTTACTTGGCCTCTGGGTTGGCCATAAAGGCAAAAAGGAACTTCAGAAAACGTTTAGCAAATTAATATGTGATGTGAAGTCTCTTCTTGCAGGCCACCAGCTAGAGTGACCATAGCTAAATCTGGCTGGGATGGTGAATATGCCGCCTCTACAGCACGCTGAGTGTCTTCCTCAAGCTTAGAATTACTCATGTAGCAATGGAATTAGTTACTCATCGTTGCTCTCTGGGTCTAGAACGTTCCCCCGAAGCCTCACGTGATCAGAGGTTGGGCTTTTAGAAGATGACCGGAGCACGGGTCACTGAACTCTTCAGTGGCTGCGTTCACAGCTGACTCCTTAAGGAGGTGGGGCCTAGTCGGGGGCGTGGCCTAGATGATGTTTCTCTTTTTGGCTCCTTCTGTTGGGTGCTGCTTCCTGGCAGCCATTGGTCAACAGCTTTTTGTCCCCCCCCCACCCCTTTACCATGCTGTTTCTGACTTGGTAACCGCAGAGCGGAACCAAGAACTAAAATCTACTCCTCTTTTCTAAGTTAGAGTACTCTAAGCTTAGAGTATCACGGCCCAGCAACAGGAAGGTGACCAGGATGCTAATGAAACAAAGTCAAAGTGCTCTTCAGGGATCTAGTTGTTAAGGAGTTAAGAATTTTAAATGAAAATGAATGGTGAATTGTTGAGGATACAGATTCACCGGGGAACATAAAGATTTCTGTAATAAAGGAAGGAAAAGAAGTTCTCCAAGGTCAGCAGTAAACAGCTTTAAGTAATTTGAAAGACCTCTGCTGACCATTTGATAATTAAATCTGCCTTCAGTGGGCAGCAGTGTCTGGGGTGGTCCTGCTGGTAAGCAAAAGGTGAGCTCTTGCTGTGCTGAGGTCCTTAGATTTCTGCGTGGAGTCACATCACGTGAGTTGTCTGTGGCGCTGATAGTGAGGTGAAAGCCTGTGTACAAATTGAGTAAACAAGTACTAAAAACCCATCAGAACTAACCTGGGATTCTCAGTCACTCTTGTTTGTCTCTCAGGTTTCAGCTTCATGTTCTGTGTCCCTAATGAGGCCTTTCCACACTGTAGCTCCCTGTGCCTTCCCATGTTCTTGTATGCTTGTCCCTGTCTCAAATGGCTGCTTTCATTCCTTTGCTGGTTAATAAAGGACTTGAGAGTTGCACATTGCCCATCTCCTTCACCTCTGATTTCCCTGCTTTTAGAAGCAGTATGAGCACATTGTAGGTTGTTTAATGAACACATTGGCTGTGCATGGGGGCACGTGTCTATAATTCAGGACTTTGGGAGGTTGAGGGTGGAAGTTCCAAATTCAAATGCAGCCTGGGCAATTCAGTGTCTTAGTGAGACCCTGTCTCAAAATTTAAAAACATATAGCAACCATAGTTGAATGAACGAATGAATGAATAGATGGACAGATGGACAGATGGATGGATGGACGGATGGATGGATGGGTGGACGAGGGCAAATGCTGACTACAAGATGTTTCCAAAGAGAGTTACGGGACAGTGAGTGGCTGATAGGTAAAAGACGTGGATGGACACATAGGAATCCTAAAAGTACAGCATAATGAAGGCAGGAATTATCTTTATCCTTGAGAAACCCATGCCCAGTACCTGACATTGTAAATTACTGAAGGTTTATAAATGCAGAGGAGTTCAATTCCCAATAAACACCCCTCCAAAAAACTGCAGAGGAGTTGAAGAGGTAATTTGGTGTAATTTGTAAGAGCAAGGAAGGGGAGGGAGTCTGCAGCAAATTGCCTCCTGGATTGACATGAACAGGCTTTCTAGTGTGGGCAGTTCTCTTAGCTCAAGATACGTTGAACAAAGACTTCTTCCTTGGACAGTGAGTGGAAAAGTATTTTATTATGTGGTTAATATTTTGGATGCTTTCTTTTAAACAAATCCCTACCATCTTCTACATTAGGCAAAAATCTGTTTACACCAAAATGATGGAGTCTGAGGTCCATTACAAAGATCACTAACTGAAAAAAAAAAAAAGAAACTTCCATGAATTGGATGTGTTTTACGGGGAGGGCCTCAGTTTAATGTCACCTAGCTTAACTTTTCATCCAAATTGCCCTTGAGGAATGTTTTTTAATCAGATGCTTTGTTACCCAAATCTTTGAAGTGGCATTTTATTTTACTTTTTACAGGAGGGTAGAGTGACACAGAAAGCAGCTTTTATTCACTCCAAGGACAACCAGCTCACATGCAACCCAGGGCAGAAGGGCTCTCTAGGTGCGCAGACAGCCTGAGGGTGCCATGGGGTGCGCCTGAGTTAGGAACCTCTTTAGAAATAATTACCTTGTGATTAGTATCTGATGCTAGTGGTATATTTTCATTTATGAAGTCTGAGGTCTTTATTTCCTGAGACAGTGAATGAACTTCTTTTCACCTTGTGCCTGGCAGTTTTTCCCCACTGTCTGTGTTAATCCAGGCACATGCACCCAGCCATGTGTGCTTGAAGAATCCCTCCCAAGAGCTGTAGATTTTCCAATGAAACAGCTACTTTTCATACTGTAATTCCAACACAATAAAACTTAAAATGTTTACTAAACCTTTTTAAGAATATTTAAGCTGTGTATTCCCTAGGTGGTATATAAATAGAGAGAAAAAAAGAATGGACATGTTCCTATGGATTCTATCTAGTGCTTCTGTTTAATACAGTAACCAGGGAGACACAGCTGAGAAAGGGTTTGCAGCTTAGTTAGCTGCATTTGGATAGAGTTTTGCAGTGCTGAGGATGAAACCGATGGCTCATGTGTCCTAGGCAAGCACTCAACCACCAAGCCGTGTCCCTAGCCCCACAACAAATTGAACAAAATGTGGAAATGGAGAGAGAGACACCCTGCAGTGTTCTTCCCAGCCAAAGCTCATAAATAACGTTTTGGTTGTGTTCAAAGTCCTGGGGAACAATTTTGTGTCCAGTCTTCAACCGTTGTGTCTCTCTTCTCTTCAGTGATGCCCAGAGGTTGGCATGTTATGTATGGATGCCCACGACATTGTGGACTGTGTAAAAAGGCCAGATGCAAGGGGGTGTAGTCATGTAGACCTGCAAACCCCCCTCCCTTTGGGAGGTTGAGGCAGGAGGATTACTGTGCATTTGAGGCCATGTAGTAAGTTCAAGGTCAGCCTGAATTGTGTAGTGACACTATGTGTAAAACAAACAAGCAAGGAACAACAAAAGAACAAAGGCCATAAGCAATTGTTTTGGTGGCACAAAGTCACAGCCTACCAGTTTGATGTCCATGTGGTTGGTGTGTGTGTGTGTGTGTGAGAGAGAGAGAGAGAGAGAGAGAGAGAGAGAGAGAGAGAGAGAGAGAGAGAGAGAGGTGTGAGAGAGAGAGAGAATAAAAGAGAATAAAATTTGCTTCTAAGAAGAGACATGTATGTTAACACACTATTTTGGGAGGAAAGAATGTAAATTTCCATTGTCAGAGTTATTTCAAATGTGTTCTCTGAAGTTGAAATAAGTGGAAAGCAAGGGGTGTTTGGAAGGCAGTAGAGCACCAGTAAGGTGCAGTGTTTGGGAATTTGTGTGTGATTCTTCCCTGTGAGACAGCTGGGGACAAGAAGAGAAGGCTGGGAAGGAGAGTAGAAGGGACAGAGGGAGGGAGGGAGGAAGGCAGGGGAGAAGTTTGGTCGCGTTAGAGTCTCCTCTAAACTCAGAGCCCAGTTCCCCAGAGAAGTTTGCGTATAATATTTAACTGGCACATTTGTATAACATCTTGACTTAATAAAGGGACCAGCAAAAAGGAAAAGAAAAATGAAAGAAAGAATAACCCACATCGAGACAATAAAAAGTTTCCTGCCTGTACCCATTGCCTGGGGGCTTTTTCCTTGGAGCCTTGGAGCTTACCCCAGCCGCAGCTCAGCAGCTTTTGCTCTTGTGCTGGAAAGGCCAAAGAAAACAGCTGAAGCTCTGCAGCCACCCCTGTGGGTGCTAAGATTTCACAATGCCCACCGAGCTGGCTGTGTGTCCTCGGGGAAGTCCAGGGGCCACAGGGTAGGAGAGAGGCCTTCTTTCTTTTTCTGGGCTGGGATCTAGTGCCCTGCTGCCTGTCAGCCTCCTAACAAAGGACAGAACCTCAAAGCATTGCCCCAGTGCCTGACCTTGGGGGCGAAAGGCAAAATATCTTATCTCTGGGTCCTCGTGACAGAAGCTCCCCAGGCTGTGCGATTGTGGTTTCTGATGTGACTGGAAATCTTTGATGGAATTACTGTTGCCTACAATTTCTCTGCCCGGGCATTTATTATTCTGTATATTTTTGAGAGCTGTGGGAAGCTTTCATAACCAGAGCCTAAGCCAGGCAAAAACTTGTTCTATTTGGAATTTGTAATGAAGGCAAAATGTGGCCTGGAGTTTTTGAAAGGCTCCTTTGGCTGCCTGCAACAGCCCCAGGGCACAATCAGACAGGATGGAGAAGGCCTGGAAGCAGATTTTGTTACCAAGAATAGGACAGAACAATATTTGCCTCCAAAACAGAGAGCAGCTATTTACCTTCCCAGCTGGGAGACTTGTATATTTTACATAAAGTGTAAATACCAATTCTTTCATTTCTAATTTTCAGAATTTTTTTTTTTCTTTCTCCTAAACAAAAGGTTAGGGAAAATATTTAGCATGTTTGGTTTTTTGAACCAAGAGAAGAAATGTTTTATTTCATAACTTTTGACCTCAACAGAGTTGTGACTTCACATGCAATGAAAATATGGAGGAGACTAAATAAAAACTGTAGGCATTTTAAGTGATTATGGGTTCGGAGAATGTTTCCCTTTGTGTGCTGTGGCTGTCGGTGGCTGTTGGATTGAAAGGGAGTTGCTATGAAAAACCAAGTTTCACGGGATTGGCTGAAAAACTTTGTCTACTTTTTACACGTTCTTGCAAATCATTGACTGGTTTAAATCTGCTCCCTTGGTGAGCCCAAGACCCTAACAAAAGCGGTAAACTATAAGAAGTAGCTCCTAATATTTATTTAAATCAAAGGTTAATGGTGGGAAGGAGGGGTGGGTCCCTCAGTGTTTCAAGTTAATGTTTATTTTTCACCATCATTTAAAGAATTTCCTAAGGCCCTTATCCTGCTGCTGAAAGCAGTGTAGGAGAACTCAGCTTTCATGCCCCAGGGCTTGAATAAGGGAATAAAAACAGCACAACATTTGCATCTATTTAAGCGCCTCAGTTCTAAAAGTCCTCTCACAGTCAGAGGGGAAAACTGAATCTGTAGGTTAAATGAAGCTCTTCTGAGATACTTGTGAGAAAAAGCAATTCAGAGAAAGATAACCATTGTCAGAAACGGCCTAGGAGCTCTAGGTCTGGAGATTGAAAACACAGAGCTGAGAAAGGTGCATTCTCTTGCTTGCCTGCTTGCCGGATATCAGAGAACATCAGCTAAAGGTGGCTGAAGAACCAATTTCATGCATCTACTGTACGAGGAAATGAACTGAGCCAAGGGCAAAAATAAAATTATACAAATGTTATTATAGACTAGCCTGCTTCTGTCCTAGTTTAATTCAAATTTTAGGGCTGCGGGGTGTGCTTCTGGCAGTAGCCTTCCTGAATAAATCAACATTTGCTTAC
The DNA here is from genome assembly GCA_004027165.1 of Ctenomys sociabilis. Lineage (NCBI taxonomy): Eukaryota > Metazoa > Chordata > Mammalia > Rodentia > Ctenomyidae > Ctenomys > Ctenomys sociabilis. The sequence continues at coordinate 9,075 of PVKA01001053.1, read as the reverse complement.
ATCTAAATTATTAGGGAAGCATGTGACTTTGTTTATTGTATAAATTATACGCAAGGTTAAAGCATTAACTGTTCAACTGGCTTTGTATAGTCACCTCTTCATCTCTCTCCCACATCATCTCTCCCTCAACTAGAACTCAAAATCCAAAACCACTGATTTTATTTTTTAGACAAACCAAAAAGCAAAGCCTTAAAGCACTAGGGAGCTGGAGTTATGAACAACAGGTCTGTTTAAAGGAGGGTGAGTGTTTGAAAAAGAAGAAGAAACTAGGACCCAAGAAATTGTTTACATGAGCTTTGGTATAGGGTCTACACAAAGGAAAATGATGATCTGATAAATAGTTAAGTTGATTAAGGTGGCAAGCAAATGGGATAATTTAATACACGATGAAGGAAAGCCTTTGGCTAGGATTTCAGTAGGCTGGGAATTTCAGAACATATTGCAACGTTGGACCTGAACATTTTTATTCCCTTTATGTATTAGAAAGTTTGACACAGATTCTCCAGAAAATGCACCTAGGAATAATTTGTGCAGCATCTGCAGCTGGGGCATTGGCTTTGGGGGTAGAAGGGGGGCTGGGGGCTGGACATCACTGTGGCTGAGTTCAGAAAGCTTTGTACATGAGCTTTGATAAGTAGACAATTTGACCCTCTCTGTATTTATACAAACCAGATACTAGATATAGTCTGCTATGAGAACATCCAACTTTAAATGTCAAAAGTTCATAGTAGACAAATTCTGTTATTATTATTATTATTATTATTGGGCTGGGGATGGAACCTACGGCCTTGTACATCTTAGACAAGAATTCTGTGACTGAGTTATACTGCTAGCTCAGTGGTAGTTGTTTGCTTTATAAAAGCTCCTTTGTATAAGATCACCCATAATATATTCCGTTTAAACTTCAACCTTCCTTACATTAATAAATCAATTTATAATACTGTTTTAAATTTTACTGCTTTGCACGAACCTTCCACCAATATGACCCCCTCTTAACTCATTCTAGCACTGGTGTGGTGGTCCACGCCTGTACTCCCAGCATGTTGGTAGGCTGAACCAGGGCAGTTGCAAGCATAATCCCAGACTGGGTAATGCAGCAATTTACTAAGACTTCATTTCCAAATAAAAGGTGCTGACAATGTTGCTCAAGGTGGAGGCCCTGGGTTTGTTCCCCTATAGCAGAAAAAATAAACAGACATTAACAACAAAAATCCTCTTGTTTGGACAGAGTGTTCCTCTCCAATTAACCTCTGCAATCTAAATCTCAAGCAGAGATTCTTTCTAGGCCTGAGATTGGTTTTTGAGATTTTCAGCAGTGATTTTCTACGGACCACCTGCATGAATCAGCCAGGAGTGAGCGGAGAACAGGGGCTGCACAGCAACCGGTTTCCACAGTGGGAGACATAGGATTCACACTCGAAAGCTGCTTTTGTAGAATCTAACACAGAACTGCGCTGCCTGGTGGGACCCTTACTCGTTATGCACTGAGGTGCACCAGAATGAAAACAGGGCCGCTCGCGCCCAATCATTGGTCTGAATTCTTTGGTCAAATTCAAAGATGTAGTTATCTTTGGAGGACATTTATTGACTCTGTGTTAATGAAAATCACCTCCTGTAACAACAATCCCACTGCAACAATTGATCAAAAGTAAAGTGATCTTCAGCAAATAGTATTTATAAGCAAAAGTATTTTATTAGTGGCATATCAAAGTGGAAAAAGCAGAGAGTTGGGAAGCAGACAACCTAGGCTTTTTATTTTTTGACACCTCAGCCCATCCTGAGGGCAGGGCTGGTGCATGTGGTGCAGGGACCAAACCACTGTCCCCCACACCTGCCTCAGCTTGCCTAAGTGGGCGCTTTAGACCACTGAGCTATCTCGCTGGCCTAACCTAGTCTTAATATCAATTTTATAATCCACCCTGCTGTGATCTATGGTTTAAAAAAAAAAAAAACTGAATGCCTCTGAGCTCAATGTCTTTGTCTATGACCCGAGAAGGGTACATTTTAAATGTGCTGGGTACCACCAGAGTAATAATATTCAAGAAGCTTAGGGGCCATAGTGGCTGGTCAGTGGGTGCTGCCGATTTACTATTTACAAATACTTTCTGAATCCAGAAAGAGAATGTAAAAGGTTAAAGCAGTAAAAGGTGGGGCTGCTGGTGCTTCTGGGGACATATGGGGGCATTCCTGGGGACATATGGGGGCATTCCTGGGGACATATGGGGGCATTCCTGGGGTTGCAGTTAGGTTGGTCTCAACCTGAAAACTTTTCTCCCAGCTGAGGAAACAGAGAGGAAGTACACATGTGAATCATAGAGGGAAAATGCTTGCCAAAAAATTTTATAGCTGATAGTTTTACAGATATTCTGTGCTGGAAGACAGTATGCTTATCTAAATGTTAGTATGATAATGATTATACGTGAACAAAGAACTGTGTGCTACTGAAGACAGAGGGGCTAGTAATTCCTAGGATTAATAAAGGTTTTTATGAACAGTTGGAGTAAAGTAAGATGCAGAAAAGATGTAGGTCAAATTGACTAAGGTGACGGCAGGAGACTAGAATAGAGCAGGAAGTAGAAAGAACAGGATTAGGGACACCCCAGCTCCTGAATTGGGTGCCACAGAGCACCAGTTAGAATTCCTTCAGTCGGGGTTGTCTAGCACCTAATCTTGCAGAGAAGATCATACTAATCCACATCCAATGATGTCTTAAGCTTTATTCCTGCTTGGAGATGTTGCAGTCTATATTTTCAAGTATGTTATATCGTTTTTTAAAATGTATTTGATACAGGGTCTCACTACACAGCTTGGACTAGTTAGTGATCCTCCTGTTTTCAGACTCTCCAACACTGGGATTACAGGGGTGCACCACCATGCCTGGACTCTGGCCTGGCTCAGTACATCCAGGGGCAGGGCTGAGATGGCATGCGGTGCCGGGAACGAACCTCGGTCCCTGTGCTTGCCTAAGGAGGCGCTTAGTCCACTGAGCTATCTTGCTGGCACATGTTGTATTATTTTATTCTCATATTGTATCATGAAGTTGGTTTTGGGAATATCTTAAAAAGTGGCTGAATCTTAAGTAGTAGAATACCAATCAAATATTACATTGTATGAAATGACTCCATAGTGGAGATTTCTTGCTTATCTTCCTACTGTCTATTTACTATTTTTAGGGTAAAATGATACCCCAAGCTCCTGTTGCAAAACCAACCTCTCCCACTGTGAGGTCATAGGGTTTTAAAACGTATCAGATTTATATATCAGCCTTATATATTCTTGATTGCAGTGGACTAGCCCGGATACTGACCACGTGGCCCAGTGTGAGCAAGGTGCAGGAAGACCGCCGGTTCTCCCCACCACAGCCACCAAGGAGCACGAACCTGGACGCGTGGGAGCGCTTGCTCTTGGCATCATTTTGCCACCACATGTAGACCAGGTATAAGGTCAATGAATGTAGGAACACACAACCTATCTGAGAGAAGAACAGACCACAGGTCTTGGTGACATCCATGAGACTCAAATGACGTCATTCTTGAAGAGAATCCCACCCAGACTTCCTGTTATTTATGTAAACTCATAAACTTCCTTGGGCCTGAAGCTACTTTTAGTGGAGTGTTTTTTTTTTTTTGTTTTTTTTTTTTCATTTCAATGTAGAAACTGCAATTTGGGGCAGTATCACTTGCCACCATATCCTCTTGCTGTGTTCTGAGATAGAGCTCACCTATCAGGTGGCCGCAAATAAACGAAAGCAAAATAGAAAACAGTTATAGGCAATTTTGTGCTCTGAGAAAACAGAAAGGTGATTTCTGTAACACAGAACACATTCTGCAGCATCGCCTGTTCTCTGTTCTGATATTTTCTTTTTCCATTTTAAGATCTTGATTGTAGCCTGGCACATGACCAATGTTTTTATTTTTTATTTTGTTATTTTTTGATATGATCAATGTCTTAAAAAAAGACTTTGTCAGACCGTGGGATTTGGCATGCTAGAGTGACTAACCTGTGGTCAATTTGATTTTGAGAGATCCTCTAGGTAAATTTTTAAAAGATAGCTAACAAGTGTCCTTCGCCATTTTTTTTTCTTTGTCTTTTCCTTTATTGTGCTATGGAAACTGTGGACATGATAGGTGAAATTCTATCACTCCGTACCCTGAGGCCAGGGATCCTTTTCAGACATGGAAGAATTATGGGGTGAAAGGATCTTTCACCTCCAGGACTTCAGAGAACAAGCCATCTGCAGCCTTGGTTTATCTGCTGCTGAATTCTTCCCTTGGAAAACAAACAATAATCTCCCTCTACTTTGTTTACATCGTTGTTATTTTGACTTTTTGTTAGCATCAGGGCTACTTCTTACTAATATTTCCTAATGCCTATCCTAAGGACATATTTTATAAGAAATTAAATTATTTTCTCAATCTTCATTTGTGAAACTAAAAATAAGTATAGTTAATGCAGGCAAAGTCCATACAACATTGGTGTATTCTTTTGATTTATATGACATAAGTAACTGCAGCACTATTCAAGTTAAATTTCATGCAAACTGAAATAGAGAGCTTCTTTGCATGTGCCAGCTGCAAAGAGAGATCTGTCAATGATAAAAGGCATGAATTTACTTTTATTTATTTTTTAAAATTACTTCACAAATCTTAGTAAACCTTGACTATATCATCCATTCCTTTAACTGCTGGCAATGAACATTCTACCTTCTGCTTCCTTCCACTTGTTTTACATTTGTGCCAGTGTCATAGCCTTGGTTACTTTTCTTGTTGCTGAGACAAAATACCCAACACCCAAAGTGAAACGGGGTTTACGTAGCTCACAGTTCATAGACATTTCACTCCATAGTTGGCTTGCTCCAAAGCAGTAGGTGCACGGTGGGGGGGCAACAGTTCATGACGGCAGAAGCCAGAGAAAGCAACAGCAGAGAACAAGGCAGACCTCTTGCTGCCGCTTCCATTGTAGTGTGCCTGTTGGGCCCGGGGCAGCGTCAGTCCCTTCAGTGGGCTGATCTAGTAGTCACCCACTCCCAAGCCCAGCACCACACTTGGGATCAATCGCACCCTCCAGATCTAGCAATCTCTGAGAAGCCCATCCTCAGTGACCACACAAACCTTTGGGGAACATTTATTTTTTTGTTTTCCATAGTTTTATTGAAGAACAAACAGCAATGAGACAGTTTCAAATTAAATTAGTAGAACAGATTCAATAATCAATGCACTGTATATTGTTTTCATAGTGGTTTTTTGTTGTACAAAGTGCATACATGATATTCTATTTACAAACACTATAGAGCAGATCCTTTTATTCAATTAATTTTTTTTTTTTTTTTTTTTTTTTTGTCTTTTTGAGACAGGGTCTCACTGCAGTTCAGGCTGGCCTAAGCTCACTTTGTAGCTCAGGCTGGTCTCAAACTCACCAACAATCCTCCTGCCTCTGCCTTCCAAGTGCTGGGATTACAGGCATGCGCCACCACGCCCAGCTTATTCAATTAATTAAGAGAAGGTAGCTGTATACTTACCTTTTTTTTTTTTTAAAAGCTGAATCATAGTACGGATTTAATAATCAATACTTTTTACATTGTTATCTTTCTAGTGGTTATCCATAGTACAAGAGGGTTGGGGGATATTTAGACACAAACTGTAGCAGGTATTTTGTAATTTTTGTCCTGTTTCAAGTAGCATAATGTCATTTGAGATCAACTGTGCTGTCAAAACTGGTACAATTTCTTTTCTTTAAGTCTGCATAGCATTCCATTTTATGCATCCGCCAAATTCTTCTTATCCATTGATCTAATGATTAGTATTTAGGCATTGTTGTATTTTGGCTATCGTGATAGTGCTGCATGAACATGGGATGAAGTTCTCTCCCGGAGACCATGCTTTCCATTTCTTTGGATTTATACCCAGAAATGAGCTTGCTGGATCATACAGTGATTCTATTTTTCACTTTTTTGAGGGACCACCATAATTTTTTCCATATGGTGTACGAACTTAAGTTTCCATCAATTGTATGCAATACTTGCCTTTTCTTGGAGATTTTATCTTCTGCGTGTTCATTTTATAATTGTTATCCTGCCAGGTAGGAGGTAATATCTCATTGTGGTTTTGATTTCCACTTCCCTGGACATTAATGATGCCCAGCTCCCACCTGTTGGCCATTTGTGTGTCTTTAGAGAAGTATCTATTCATATCTTGGGCCCATTTTTAAAATAAGATTATTGTTTTTGTATTATAGAGTTGTAAGGATTGACTTAGTTCTAATCCTGCTTATCAGCATATGGTTTGCAAATATTTTTCCTGATTCTACAGGCTGTCTTTTCATTTTGTTTGCTTTGTTGTGAAGAGGCTTTTTAGCTTAATGCGATTTCACTTTATCATTGCTTATGTTTGGCTTCTTACCCATGCAATCATTACCAGGACCAATGTAAAGAAGGTTTCTCTGTGTTTTCTTCCAGGAGTTTTATAGTTTTGGGTTTTGAATTCATCTTAAGTTGATTTTGTTTGTTTGTGATATAAGATAAAAATCTGACTGTCCAATTTCGTTCTTTTGCACGTGGATGTGCAGTTTTCCACTCTGATGAAGAGGCTGTTCTTCTCCATGTGTACTGTTGGCAGCCTTGTCAAAGAGCGTGTAGCTATATATGCATGGATTTATGTTCGTACTGTCTCCTCTATCACACTGGTCTATGTGTCTGTTGTTATGCCAGTGTCATGCCAAGTTTTTTTTTTTTTTGTTATTGTTGTTTATTTGTTTTGTTTTGATTTTTTTGAGAACTGGGGAACAAAACTAGGACCATTGCACTGAGCTTCCCAGTATTTCCCCTCCTTTTTAAAAATTGAAACAGTTAAGTTCTTTATATTAGGCTCAAACTTATGGTGCTCTTGCCTCAACATTGCAGAGTGCTGGGACTATAGGAATAGGCCACCATACCTGGGTGCATACTGTTTTGATTCCTACAGCTTTGTAATCTATTTCAAAATATTTCTAGTTTTGTTCTTCTTGATGAAGGTGTAAATGCAATAGGAAATTTTAATTTTTAGTCACAAACCAATTAAATGGCATGTGTGAAGATAAAATTTTGGGACTTTTTTGGAGATAAATGAAATTTACAGTGTCATGCGTATTGTAGTTAAATAAAAGTTTAGACAGTAGAGCCACCGAGAGGTTTTGTCCCATGAGATGTATGGTTTAAAGTTTGTTGCATTCATCAGGGGTGAGATTAATATACATCATAGAAATGAATAGATTCAATTTTTTTCCTCGCAAAGTTAATTTCCACTGCAGGATAACTTTGAAAGAAAACATATGCTTTTGGCTTTACAAATAAGCTCAGTGAATATTATATAACCTATGAAAATTTTTTAAAGTTTATTTTATTTTAAAGAGTAAAAACAAAAGCATAGCAAAAACGAAGTCAGAAATGGAGTCACATACAATAATACATATGGTATAGATTTTAAAAACATGAGTAGCAAATTAACAATGGTTGTTATACTCCATATGTTTATTGTCAAATCTGTGCTCTGATTAACAGATGTAGGTATGCAAGATTGGACAAATAGCTGAACACTAACATTTGCTTCCAATAAACCTTAAAGTTTTTCTTGTCCTTTTTACTTTTTAAAATTTATTTTAAATAGAATATAATCATAATTGATAAGGCATTAGAAGTGGTACACATTTAGAAAAACAAGATGAGAGGTATTCAACCATGATTTTGTATTGCACATTGCTGTCTTCCATGTAGTTGCTCAGATTACAAATATTAGCATACAGAGTTAGTCAAGTGAAAATTGTAAACATCAGTTGCTATTTGTTTTGCTTTGGTACAGGGTCTCACTATGCAGACTGCAGTTGTAGTGATCCTCCTGTTTTCAGCCTCCCCAGCACTTGGATTATAGTTGTGCACCACCAGGCTGGGACTTGGTTGCTGGCTCAGCATGTCCAGGGGCTGGGCTGGTGGGGCATGTTGTACTGGGGATTGAACCCCAGTCCCCGATCCTGCCTAAGCAGGTGCTTAGTCTACTGAGCTATCTTGCCAGCCCTTAACTGCTGTTTTCAAAGAACTGATGGAAGCAGTAGTACAGTCATCTACACTATCCTGTAGATACACTTATATGATTTAAAATAGTTGTTAATACTAATTTCTCCACAGTAGATTGAACTGTCCATTCCCATGTTAAAAAATATTGATACAGGAAGTGATACAACTAAGTAGTAAAATTCATGCTGAGCATTTGTGAGGCTTTGGGCTCCACCTTAGCACCACCAAAATTAAAATAAATAAACAACTAAATGCACAGGTAGAAGCAGAAAAAGAAAGCTAAAAGAGATCATATGTGGGTGGCAATAGTGCAACTGGGAATTTTGTACATATCCTTTACTTCTACTATGGATCTACCCACAGATTCGTATAGTGGAGTTAGTGGTCGGCAAATGTCGCTTTCAACATGTGTTAGAATTTGTAGAAAGAATAAATGTCCTGTCAGGTGTGATAAATGCAGGCAAGCAATAGGAAAACAAGATAAGATAAACAGGTCACTTCATTCTTGCTGTATAATAAATCACTCTAAAATTAGTGGCTTAAAACCACAGCCAATCTTAGTGTCTTAGAACCACAGCATCTGGGTATGGAGTTTTGTCATTTAGGCTGAGTTCAGCTGAGCAATTTTGTTTTCATCTTTTCTAGGCAATTATTGTAAAGCCTGAGTTGCCCGGGCTGGGCTTCTAGGGGCTGGCGCGCCTTGACCCTCTGGGCTTCTAGGGGCTGGCGCGCCTTGACCCTCTGGGCTTCTAGAGGCTGGAGCGCCTTGACCCTCTGGGCTTCTAGAGGCTGGCGCGCCTTGACCCTCTGGGCTTCTAGGGGCTGGCGCGCCTTGACCCTCTGGGCTTCTAGAGGCTGGCGCGCCTTGACCCTCTGGGCTTCTAGGGGCTGGAGCGCCTTGACCCTCTGGGCTTCTAGAGGCTGGCGCGCCTTGACCCTCTGGGCTTCTAGGGGCTGGAGCGCCTTGACCCTCTGGGCTTCTAGGGGCTGGCGCGCCTTGACCCTCTGGGCTTCTAGGGGCTGGCGCGCCT
>PVKA01001052.1:106335-161057 GCA_004027165.1 Ctenomys sociabilis | reverse complement strand
ATCTGTAGGTGGTTTCTTCAGTTTTTTAATTAAAGGTTCATCATCTGAACTATCCTCAGATTCACTTTCTTTTTTGGAACTGTTCTGATTCTTCTTTGTGGTGCTGCTGTCCGCTTTCTTAACATTAGCACTTTTTACAGACTTTTTACTTTTAGGAGTAGCTTTCTGTCTAGGTTTTTCTTTTTTGGATGTCTTTTTTTGGTGGCTCCTCTTCACTTTCTTTATCTTCATCTGAAGACTCTTCCTTGTTTTTCTTTTCTTCTTCTTCACTACTGGATTCATCTGACAGAATTTCAAGGCATTTGTTTTGCTTCGCCTTCCTTGACATTCCAGAACTGTTCCGTTCCTTTTTACTGCCTTTGCTAGAAGTTTTTTTAGATTTTGGCAATGGTTTGCCTGATGGTTTTGGATGCATTAAAAAGTTTAAGATCCTCTTCACCAGTTCACTATTTACACCCGATCTCTCCAAATCAAGAACTTCACATATACTCTTTAACATGGCATTTCTAAACTTTTTTAACATTTCTTCCTTTTTTTTATATTGTGTGCTTCCTTTCTCAAATGGAAAGCCACTGAACTGACCCACATTCTTCTTTAATGAAGACACTGTGCCAGGTCTGTTGTAAAGCAGTTTGTGTAAATTTCTCAGTTCATCTGTTTTTTTCTTACTTAGAAAGAAATGTATCCTTTCAATTTCACAAAGTTTCTGTCCTTTTCCTTGTGCAATTGTAAATGGTTCTCTTTGTAAGGAAGACACTTGCATTGTCAGCCTTTCTACTTTCTTCTTCTCCCTCTTGCCTTCCACAATGAGACTCTTTTCTTTCTCTTCCTCCTCGTCCTCGTCGTCGTCGTCCTCTTCCTCCTCGCTGTCCTCTCGCGGGTCGGGGACGTCGGGTTCCTTCTCGGACGCGGGCTGGGCCGAGGCTCCCTCTGCCTCGGCGGTGGGGGCCGAGGAGGCCATGCTGGGGACCGCGGGTCCCGGCCGCCGAGAGCTCAGCGCGAGAGAGCTCGAGGGGCTGCAGGAGGCGGCGGAGGCCGGCGCCGGGAAGAGGGCGCGCGGGCCGCTGTCTGGCGTGACGCTCGCGCCGCGCGCTCGGCTCCACGGATAGTTTTTTCAACATTAAAGCAAAGTCACCAAAATCAGAGGTATGCCCTTAGCAAGTTGCATTCATCTAATGGCAAGCTGCCACCTTCTTACAAGGTCTCTTGTAAAGGGTAATGAATTAAACTACACAGTTTGAAAAAGTAAAATGTCAACTTCCAGTTATGCAAGAATGTCAAAAACCACTGTTAAAAAGAGCAGCAAAGGATTTTTTAAAAACCTTCACCCAAGGAACATCTTTTGAGTGTACCACAAATAATGCCATCAGAAGCATACTCCTTTATTTTTCCAGCTTTAGAAAGAAAAAAAAAAGATGGACATAAAATGGAAGTGATATCTATCTATCTATCTATCTATCTATCTATCTATCTATCTATCTATTTATCTATCCATCTATCTATCTTTTTTTAAGAAAGATGAGAGGCAAATAAACAGTCCCAAGATGATGCTTGAGGACAGAGAAGCTGCCTGGGGACTCCACACAGCATGCCCACAGCGGCCACTGACACAGTCCCTTTCTGCCCCAGCATCAGGTCACTATGGCTAAATGAGGGCAGCTAGAAACAGATCAAAGGCTTGACAGCAGTATAAGAAAAGCCAAAAAACCAGTTGGCCCAATTTTACCATTAACTACCAAAAATAAGCAAGGGCAACCACACAACCCCTGACACCAAGGTGACCATGGTGGAGATGAGATGTGAAGGCTACTTTGTGTACGCATGATGCTTTATATTTACATAATATAATTTAGGCCCACATTTGGGGGGGAGGGGGAAGAATGGGGGATTGAACTCAGCCCTTGAGCTTTCCAGGGAAGTGCTTATTCTACTGAGCCATCTCCCCAGCCCCATGGCCCACATTTATTAATCTTCACAATAAAGCTATGCATTTTCATTTTTTTAAACAAATAAGGAAACAGGCTCAGTAATTTGATGAGGATTGCAAAAAAGAAGCACTAAGGCCTACACATGAAACCAAATTTGCTGCCCAAATATGTAGGTTCTATGCTCTTTCTTATTCAAATGGCTAGTAAAGAGGAAATTTTGCCCTCAGGGGACATTTGACAAAGTTCAGATTATTTCACAAGCCCAGAGAGGCATCCAGGTGACAGAGCCCAGGAATGCTGGTAAATACCATAGGATGTATAAGACAAGCATCCACAACAAAGACTTATCTGGCACTTATATAAAATACCTCATTTAGCTAAAGGATTGAAAATAGTCTTCAGGCATTCCACAGAAGAAATGAGTATCACTCTCAACTGGGGTACTGTTATAGGAGGGTTTTGGTTGATTCTTTAAAATGTGAGTACAAAGCCGGGCATGGTGGCGCAGGCCTGTAATCCCAGCACCTGGGAGGCTGAGGTAGGAGGATTGTTGTGAGTTCAAGACCAGCCTGAGCTACAAAGTGAGTTTAAGGCCAGCCTGAACTGCATAGTGAGACCCTGTCTCAAAAAGGCAAAATAAATAAATAAATAAATAAAAATAAAATAAAATGTGAGTACAAAAACACAAAAGAAATGATGGAAATCTACTATTATTTCACTTACCTATAATCCCAGGGTTGTAGGAAAAGGACCCTAAATTGGAGCCGAGCCTGGGCAATCTAGTGATTCAGTGAAGACTGTTTCAAAATAAAACACTTTAAAAAAAGAAATGCAGGGCCAGTAAGATAGGTCAGCGGATTAAAGTGCCTGTTTAGGCAGACACAGGGACTGGGGTTCGAACCCCAGCATACTATGCAGGTCCCCCCCACCCCGGGGGCCACGCTGAGATAGTGATTGAGACTGGGTGTGGTGGGGCGCACCTACAATCCTAGAACTTGGGAGGCTGAAATAGGAGAATCACTGAAGTCCAATCTGTGTAGTGAGACCCTGTAGACCTTGTACTAAATATATTAAGAAAGGAGAGAGAAGGAAGGAAGGAAGGAAGGAAGGAAGGAAGGAAGGAAGGAAGGAAGGAAGAAAGAAAGAAAGAAAGAAAGAAAGAAAGAAAGAAAGAAAGAAAGAAAGAAAGAAAGAAAGAAAGAAAGAAAGAAAAAGAAATGCAACTCAGTGCACAGGTCCTGGGTTCACTAGAACGACAAAAAAAGCAGTTTCAACAGCTCAAGGCAAAATAAATATAAATAAATAAATAAATGATCAAAGATGTGGAAATAAAAACTGGCAAGGAGACTGAAGAGATAGCTCAGTGTGCCTGTCTGGCAAGTGCAAGGACCTGGGTTTGATCCCCAGTGTACTAAATTAATTAATTAACTAATTAATTAAAAAACTGGCAAGATACATGTAGGAGTCAAACTGATCATCCTTAGGTACTTTCTTTAAACTACATACAAAATGAACAAATAACAAATTCCAAATAAAAATTCTGATTAGTCTGCATGTGCTTACAACTGCATGGGAGACCTTACATACTCACTTGTTATCTGAAGTATATAAACTGTTGAGGGAAAATATGGGCGGACACCAGATGGTAGAAGACCTTCAATAAGTTCTCTGGAAGAAGTGATTTCACTTTTTTTTTTTTTGTGCTACTGGGAATTGAACTCAGGACCCTGCATTTGCCAGGCAAGCACTTATTCTACTGAGCTAGCTATCTCATCAGCCCCCCCCCCCTTGCATAAAGAACTTTTTTTTTTTTTTTTTTGTGGCTCAGGCTACCTGAAGGGCAGGGCAAGCTGTGGAGCGAACTGTGGTATCCTGCTCCTGACTGCCTTTACATGAGCTTAACAACTGAGCTAAGTAAGGGCAGGTCCCTGTGATTTCATTTCTATTAGACACAGGTTCAGTACCATTCCAAACATATTCTATACTGTTTGACAAAAAAAAAAGTAAGTGTTGAATGCATGTACTCTCAAGCTAGACTACTTGAATTTCCATTCCTGCTCCAATACTTGCTTTTACTTTTCTCACTAGGGCCCAAATTACCTACCCTACTCCTCAATTTCCTCTTCCGTAAAATCAGGAAATAATACCTATTTTGTAAGGATATTGTGAAGATTCAGTGAGTAAACCACGTTAAACTGCATCACCACTGCTGGGACCAAATATCTGATACACCACAACTCAGTGAGAGGTTTACTTTGGCTTACTTTCAGAGGGTTCAGTCCTCACAGGACACACACCTATGAAATTAGTGTATGAGTTCAAGTAAGTACACATTGCAAGATCTTAGCACCTCCAAAAATCTCTACATGCAGCCAAACTAACAGTTAAAATGAACTGGAAGATAAATATTCAGATCTACAACTAGTGCAGAGGAAACAATATTTCATAATATTTATAGTGTATCTCTTAATATGTTCACAATAATCTAATGAGGAAGGTCTCACTATTATATCTACTTCATCCACAATAAAATTTTGGCTTGGAGAAGTTAAACAACATGGACAAAGTGTCTTGGCTCCAGCAGGATAAACATGACTCTAAAGCCAACCTCTTCATCATTCCCCATACTGCTTAATGAAGGCCAAGAACATTATGCTTTAACAAACAGGCACTGGAAACCCAGTAAAGACTTCTAAGTGGGGAATATGAATTATTAAAGCACTGTTTTATTTAAGGTAACTGACAAAAAGAAGGAGAACAAACTGGAATAAGATAATCTGCACACAGGGAGAGAAGCAAGAGGCATATGAAAAGGTACTGGCAGGGGATAGCCAGGCCTCAGGTAAAGATGATGACCCTGAAAACATAAGAATGTTAAGGGTAAAAGGCAAGACACAGAAGTGTTCAGTGGCTGGGTGCCTGGTAATGGATGGTTAGTGACAACAAGGACAACTAAATCGTTGTCAGTATGCCTGGTTTTGAAGGAGAGTTTGCCAACAGAGAAGAACACAGGAAGAGCTAGCCCATCTGGGTTTGCTCTGAGAAATTATATAATTTTTTAGGTCTATCAATAAAAGATCTTCCTAGTACTACTTAAGAATCAGAAATACTGAGCCCAAAGGCTAAATCAAGAAGAATAAAGTTGGAATACATGTATGCAGACTCTTGACTGAGATATGTAACAATTTACTACATGAAATTTCTAAGTAAACTTAGAAAAGATTTCACATCTCATCTTTTTAAGTATAGATGGGCACACCCCTTTAATAAAAGCAAATTTCATTAACATAGTATAGAACACATGGCAAAATCAAAATTTCGCTGTGAAATTCTTCCTGTACATCCGTTCAGTCCTCACAAAGAATAGGCTATGTGAATTCAGCTAGGATAATAGTTACACTCAGTAATTCCATTAAAGTCTCAGAATTGCATCCTCATTCTGAGACTTGCTAAAGTCTCACCACCTTCTTTACTTCCTAAAAGAACAGCTAGATTTTGTTTTCCTACCCTCAAATGTGAAATAAACACCATCTATCCTCTATAAATTCAACTTTTCACACAGTCCCATAAGTACATACCCCAAGATCCAAGCACATGGCCAACAGCTAGCAGACAGCACTGGGAGCAGGCTCAGACGGGTTCTAGTGACTGAGGGAGCCTATGTAACACACACAGGCAGCTGCTTCTAAACTACTGTCACTCTAACTATGTAAATTCTTTAATATTACATGATTTAGGGATACTGTGTAAGCCTCTTTACAGGTTTGAACAAGATGGTCTTTCAGTTTTAGAATCACTAAAAGCTACAAATAAGTGTCACCTGGCATAGAATAACTGCTTAATACACGAAATTCACCTCATCACATATCCTCTTCTACATTCGAACTGTTGTTTCATTGAAGATATTAGCCTGTGTTAAACTAATGAATAAAAATGCCATTACCTAAAATCTAAAAGTGAACAGATACATTGTTAAAGTAAAGCATGCATATACTTCAAGCATGTCATGAAACAACATCTCAGGCCCACTGAGATAAGCCAAGGCAGCCAGCCTTCTCTTCCCAACAGCCCTGTCCTCAAGTAACACTGTACTAATTGCAGCACAAAAGGACAAGCCCTGTCCTCAAGTAACAAGCTGTCAAACTACAGCACAAAAGGACAAGATGATTGAGGAGCACACAGCCAAGCTAAAGAAAGCTACCTACTTACAATTTCAGAAATATAATCTAGGATACTTTCAACTATGCAAATTTAAACTTTGAAATTTTTAACAAAATGAGTTTGTTATGAAGGTTCATTTTAAAGCCACCTATCTGTTGAACTGAAAAATCTCTATAAATGGGCACTGTGATTCTTTTCCTATTTCAACATTCTAAACCTATGTTTTATGTCTGAAATCTCCAGGGGGCTTAGTGTAAGCTCTGGACCAGATAGCCCTCTCTCAAGCAAAGCAAGCAACTTTCTTGATGTACTATTACTCTGTGGAATTGTGTATGATAATCAGCCATTATACATTAAGGTAATCTAGACTAAGTCATTATCTGCAAATTTCCCAATTGAAGAGGTATAGAAAATGAACAGAATATAGACTTACACATTTCATACATAAAACTGAACCTGGTAAACACTGCTAATTAGATCTTCCATATCTGCCTATTTTAATTCTATCAACACCTACTGAATCATCTTTTCTAAGCCAGTACCTAAGTGAGGACTTTCTTTCCGTAAGGGAACTGAACAAAGTACTTATCCAATACAATGCTCCCTATATAACCTCAGCTCATGTGGCTGTATTTCAGCCCGACAGGTGCAAGCGAATGCAGAGAGCATTTCTTCTACAGCCACTCCTCTCATGATTCCACAGCTGTTCCCCCTAGTTTTGCTGAGTTATAATTCACAATAAAAGCTGTATATAGTTATTGTGTAATATGTGATGTTGTAGCATGTTTATACATTGTATAATGATTATCACAAATGAATTACTTAACCTATTTTGTTTTTGTGTATTGTGAAAATACGTATGTTTTCTGCAAATTTCAAGTATAAAATAAGAGCATTTTTTTATTGTTGTTGGAGACAAGGTCTTATTATATAGTCTTAATCCTCCTGCCTCACCCTTCCAAGTACCAAGACAATAGGTGTGTGTCACCATATCCAGCTTTACAATGCAGTGTTAGTCCAGCCACAGTTCTGTCAATCAGATCCCTTAAATGTATTCCCCTTGAAACTGGATTTGTAAGCAACTCCAAAGATAGTTTATTTTTATTCTAAGGATACTAAGAAAACAATTTAAAAGGAGCAATTTACTGTATTCATTTATATTTCTAAGAAACTAAGAGGGATGTTTTGTAGGAGGCATATGGTATATAACAATTTCTGATTATACTGTATCACTTACCTCTAAAAAGATAGATATGCCCAAAGAGATGTGTAACTGACATTTGCATTGTTTCCTTCACAAGATGATATGACATACCATTAAGTAAGTACAAAACTGATTTAGTAACAGTTCAAACTGTTACTGATTCACATACTAAAAATACAAGTCCATATGAAAGGCTAGTAAACTGGGGGAGAAGTGTGTGCCCAGAAGCCTTACCTGTCGAATGATACTCTTCACACAACGTACTGGGAGACCCTGATAGTTGGACTTGATGATCCACTTGAGGAGATGGTGGCCAAGCACTTCAAAGACCATGCACACATCTGGGAAAGGGTTAAGGACCATTTGTGGATGCATTTCTAGGAATGAAGCAGGTATGAAAAGCAGCACTGTGTGTGGCTCTTATAAAGCATTAATTTCTTTGTAAAATGCCATATTGTTGCTATCAATAATACCAAAGTAGTTGCTAAGTCTCACCTAAATAGAATGAACTGATGTTTCTTCACTAAGAACTTACTATATCCCATACATTATTTTGAAAATCACTTCAGGAAATATATAATGACCTCAAAGAAGGAGAAGCAAGGAGTTTGCCTAAAAGAGTCCAACAGTAGCCATGGCAGACCCCAACCCATACAGAACTATTACATTCTAAGGGGTCTCTTAGGCTGAGCAGACATTCTGTAATAATGAAAACTCAGGAATATGGAATTCTTTAAAAATATTTTAAATCATTTTTTAATCACTGAAAAAAGATTAACATGCAAGGTGCTGTTCACATTTAATGCATATACCTTGACATACTTGAAGATCAGCATATACCTAAGAAAACATCACCAGCATCAAGCTGGCTGAGGCACTAGAGTCATTTCTCAGAGGTTATGTGAAGCTCCATGCTCAAAGGACAATCTCAGGGCTTCAGCATGGACACAAACACAGAACAGTCTGGCATTTCTAGACATTACCTTCGCTCTCCATTTGTGCTCTTAGCTGTAAGCTTTATGTCTTGGGATACTTTCTGTGTCTGTCTCTCTGTATCTCTCCCTCTCTCTAGTCGGTCCTTTGGAGTTACACACTGTCAACTCCTCAGGCAAAGGAAAGGGAAAGGGAAGGTAGAAAGCCCTTACCACTACCACTGATCACTAGCTCCTGCATCCCTTTAAACCAATTATAAGGAAAGATTTCAGAATACAGGTAATCAAGGAATATAAAATGTTAATTAACTAATGTTTTTAAAAGCACCCCAAAACACAGCATAATTAAAATCCCAGATGGTCATCCAAAAGACAGAATCTTAAAAGCTATTAAGGAACAGTCATTTTGTGATTAAGAAAATGAGGAAGTATGACATGACATTGACATATTACTGTTAACTTATGTTGATTTTTTTTCTAATTAGTCTACTATATTCCAGCTACTCAAGAGGCTGGGGCATAAGGATTATAAGTTTGAGGTCAGCCTGGGCAACCCTATGTCAAAAAATACAAAAGGCAAGGACAATGCTCACTGGTACCGTACTTGGGCTTGACTCCTAGAATCACTAAAGTAAAAATCTGTATTTTTTTTTCAAAAGACGCATACTGGTATTATTATAGCTAGAAGAATATGATAACTGGAATTTCTTCTACCAAATTCAGCAACATGGAAAGAAAATAAAAAATAGAGAACTGTAACTAGACCATCACAATTATTGAATTCTGGTGACAAATTTATAAAAAATTATTGTACTATGCTACTCTTACATTACATTTGAAAACTTTTATAATAAAAGTTTTAACAGAAAACAATGGAGATCTCTTCCATTTGTCAACTAGTAGAAAAAATAACAATTTACTTTTACTAGGCTTGGGCTAGGAATGTAGCTCAGTTTGCAGAACATGCACAAGGCCCTGAGTCTAATCCCTTGTAACACACACACACACACACACACACACACACACACACACACAAAGTCATCACTTTAAATGGGCTTTTGCAAAATGAACAAAGTAAAACAAAACCAGGAGGCAAGTAGTATGGCTCAGTGGAAAAGCACCTGCCCAGGAGACTTGAAGGCCTGGGCTCCATCTCCAGCGCTAAAGCAAGAATGCATGCATGCATGTGCCAACAAACAACGCAGGATAGGGCTTGGACTTCAGGATTCACCCAGCAGAAATGATCCTCCTTAGGAACACTTATTTAAGACTTAGTTTTATTATCCTGGAAGTAGAATGCAGAGTGATTAGGACTAGTCAGTGCTAACAGTCCTTGAAACACAATTTGGGAAGTTAGCATGAACAGAGCACTTTTTCTTTCATTGAGTCAACAAATACTTTAGCCTCATATATGCTTTGCAGCCACACTGCCCTCATGCACAGGATTAAAAAGCTTAAAGCACAGAGAAGTACTGGCATACATTTCTACCTATGCAGCACAAATAAACATCAAAATTACTGACAAAAGAACAGTCATTAATTCTAGCCAAAATCAAGCTATTCTAGGTATCCCATTTTATAAGACTTTATAGTGATCCTAGAAGATTCATGAACAGGGAATACAGAAGTTTGCAAGAACTTCAATCTTGTTTGTTTTAAAGTAAAAATAAACAAAAATAACCACTATAATTCAGCCATTAACGAGGATACGTATTCCATTCATGCCTGAAATCTTGAAGTCATCAATGAGCTGGACTACCATGTCTTTGTTTGGGTCACTGGGGTCACTTTCTCGAACCTATACAAAGAAAAATGAATGTAAGATCACAGGAATTAGTCAGGGAGATGGCTCAGTGACAGAAGAACCCGCCTGGCAAGCGCAAGGTCTAAAATTCTATTCCCAGTACCAAAAAAAAAGAGGAACTTAAAATGCAGACTCTTTTCCACTATACCAATCCATCGAAGTGGTATTTTTCTGAAAAAAATTTAGCATTTGAACCTATAAATATTCTCCTTTATTTTAGTATTGCCCACAAGTCCTCTATAAATTTTATTTTTGTACCAGGGATAAAACTCAGGACCTGCACTTGCCAGGTAGGTACTTATGCCACTGGGCCATTCCCTGGCTTTTTTTTTTTTTTTTTTTGGTGGTACTAGGAATCAAACTCACAACCTCACACTTGCCAGGCAAACATGGTGCCACTGAGCTGTTTCCCCGACCCAATTCCTCTACAAAACTGTCCATTTGTTCTCCATATATCAGTCTCATTTTTTGTATACTTACACATTTCAGCAATTTTATTTCATCCAAGGCTGTCTCTGTGTAATGCTGGGCACTTTTTACAACTTTCATTGCAACAAATCGTTTTCCCCTTTAAAAAAAAAAAGACATAATAGTTTATGTAACTAGCCAAAGAAGAGATGTTATAATAAGATCTATGCAATAAACAGAGATTTTTAGTAAGTTATCTATTGAAATATTACTTTTCAAAGACAGGAACCACAATTAAAGAGTGTCCATGAAGCAAGACATTCTTTTTGTTTTCTGATTTTATTCTAAGTAAATTAAGAGTGTGTCTTGAGTTACCACAGAGAAAACAAAGTGTTATGTCACACAATATACATGTATCTGTGCATGGAACAGCAAGACATTTTTTATTATAGATCATAGCTTTTAACTAACATCAGAAAACACTTGGAAAAACTATACATTATTATTTTTCTGACATGAACTATTAAAAAAGTAATTTCATGATATGTAATTTGAAAGATTAACATTAAAAAATAAAGTCACAAGAGCATATTTTTAAATATTTGTACCAATGAACTTTAAATTAAAAGGGGGAAAATTTAGCTGAGATCTGTGCTAAATTTTGTAGACTTATGCTAAATAACACTTTACATGACACAATGAAGTAGGAATGCTTTTTGGCTCCCTCCTTAGAAACAGATGATGAGCTGTGTCAAACTGAGTGCAGAAATGACAACACTTACTGCATATCCCAGCACAGCCAGACAGTAGAGAAGTGCCCCCATCCTAGCTTTCTAATGACATGGTATCGGCCATTGAAGAGGTCTCCAATTTTCACTGGATGATAGCCACCTAGCGAGAGAGAGAGATATTTCATTTCTGTATCAATTCTTTTTCTGTATCAGTTCTTGATGTCATTAGAGAAAGTATTAAAACAACAAAATCAGAGTAACAAGTCTAAAATACTACATTTATTCAGGCTTATCTTTCACTAGGAGCTAACTATTCTATGAATTTCCACTTGGATTTTTGTTCAATAAATTTAAAATGGGCTGGGCATGGTGATGCATTCCCATAATTCCCAGTAGGCAGAAGGACCATCACAGTAATTTAAAGGCCAGCCTCAACTACATATGGAAACCTTGTCTCAAAACACCAATAAAAATAAAACAACACACTCCTGCTGCCTTCAAAAACCAGTGGCACATGCATGGCTATCCCATCGGGCAACCTGCACCAATGGTAGTACAATCTAAAAATTTTTATTGGTATTTTTCCTAATTAATAAAAAGCCACCCAACAGGATACACATGCATGTACCTGTGGAGACATACATGTTACAGCCCTATCATGAATATGCTGAAAAGGCAACAAGCCATCTAGTACTTTCTATCATCTGTGATTGTTTTTTAAGTTGAGATGTGTACACAAACATTGTGTGTAAACATACAAAAGTTTTTCCTCGTGTTACATTCAAATCTTTTTGCATGTTACCAAAAAAGCCTCACCAAATTAAAGGATGTTTACGCTGCATAATTTTCCATTCTCTAGCAGTTTATATATAACCAATTAGGAACTGTATAAGATATCTATTAAGTTACCCTGCAATTGGCCACCTTCTCATCACCTTCTTCCACCAGAAACTCCTGCCTGGAAAATTTACTTTAGAAATGAAGAAACTGGTTGGGGAGCAAGACCAAGTACCACAGAAGAGATTCTCAGGAAGGAAAGGTGCCTGCTGACACCTAGCAAAAAAGACCTTTAATTCTGCATTTCTAAGTAGTCTATTTAAAAACCAACATCATGGGCTGGGGAGATAGCTCAGTAGAATAAGCACTTGCCTGGTAAGCACAAGGATCTGAGTTCAATCCACGGTTCCACCAAAAAAAAAAAAAAAAAAAATCAATCCCTATATTTAGTACAGGGTCAACAGGATCTCACTACACAGACTGGACTCGTAGTGATCCTCCTGTTTACAGCCTCCCAAGCTCTGAGATTACAAGTGCATGTAACACCACCCCCAGTCTTATTCACTGTCTCAGCACACACAGTGGGGTAGGGCCAGCATGGCACACCCAGGATCAAACCCCTGTCCCTATGTCTACCTAGGCAGGCGCTTTAATTTGCTGAGCTAACCACTATTTTTCGTTTTGCTAATCTAATCTGCAGAATTCTGAATAAATCACTCAAGAAAGATACAAATGGTTCAGGTCTAGTGTTGAGAGGCTCAAAATAGGCACAGGAAGTTATCTATACTACGTCTTTCAATATACTCATGTAACTCCTAGAGGGACTGGGTCATACTTTCACTTACATTGTGGTGGACTCATGAGGCAGGAATCTGACCCAATACTGAGTTTCTATGATTTTTCCTGCCCTGCCATCACCATACTTTGTCTTCCTGGATTTTAACCTCAAGGTCTAACAGTATTTTAGAATAGATATATTAATTAAAATATACAAAATTATTAAAATTTATTATTTAACTTTATTTCTCTAGTGAAAAGTGGGTTTTGAGTTTCTTGATTCTTTTCCCAGTACAGTTTGAAAAACATTAAAATAAACACTAAAAAGAAAAAGAATGCTAACACTTGTCAATTATGAATAAGAACACCATGTAATTTACTTTATCTTATTATCTGTGTTCCATGAAACAAAAATAAAGTTTTACTATATTTCAGGTTTTCCATAGGAAAATGGAAGGAGGAAAGAAGAAGGTGGAAAGTACAAAGTTAAAGCTAAGCACATTTATTGACCCTAAATCTAATATTTTAACATACTGTATAAACCTCAAGAGTTCAGTTGAGCTTAGCTATGCTGTATACTATCCACATAATTGCTCTGGAAACTCCTTCTCCAGTGACCTGGTTACATTTTATAAAGATAAGTATTTACAAACCACAGGGGGCTTCCTTACTTAACTCCTAGAAAGTAGACGGCATTTTTTCTACATTTTTTCTACACTGCTGCAGCATATCAAGCACCTGCTTTAGGGCTGGAATCTAAATGTGCCTCCAAAACCTGTATTCTATCACAGTAAGGAATGCACTCCATGTTATACAGAATGGGAGCATTGTGTGCTGGAGTTAGTACAGAAGAAACACTGGATGGCTCAAAAATTAAAAGCCATGTGATATTTATGTACCTATTACTGCTAAAATTAACAGCTCTACTTCCTGTCATTGCTTATAGACTGGAAGTTGGAAACTTAGTTCTCTTTCCCATCTTGCAAGATGGTGGGTGAAAAAACTGAGAAGCCAGACATCTGAGGCCAAGAAGTCTTCTGCCAGTGGTCTTCTGGTAAAAAGGGTAAGGTGAAGGCAAAAAAGTCCAAGAAGGGGCAGCCCCACTGCAGCCAAAATCCTGTCCTGGTTAAAGGAATTGGTATACTCCTGGATCTACTATGTATTCCACAAAGGCTTTGTACAAGATAAAGTACACAGCAGCTAAATCAAAGGTTAAGAAGAAAAAGGAGAAAGTTCTTGCTATGATCACAGAACCAGTCAGTGGAGACAACAAAGGAGGTATCTGGGTGGTTAAACTTTGAAAAATACCTAGATACTACTATGCTACTGAACATGTACCCCAAAAGCTCTTGAGCCATGGCAAAAAACCCTTCAGTTAGCATGTGAGGAAACTTAAGAGCTAGCATCACTCCCAACACCATCTGGATTATCCTCACTGGATGTCACAGAGGTAAGAGTGGTCTTCCTGAAGCAGTTGGCCAGTGGCTTGCTACTTGTGACTGGGCCTCTTAGCCTTGTGTTCTTCTACAAAGAACACACCAGAAATTTGTCATTGCCACCTCTACAAAAATTGATGTCAGTAAAGTGAAAATCCCCTAAACACCTCACTGATCCTTACTTCAAGAAGAAATTGCAGCTGGCAAACGCAAGGGCCTGTGTTCAATCCCCAGTTCCACTAAATCAATCAATCAATCAATCAATCAATCAATCAATCAGAGGAAGAGGAGGAGGAGGAAGAGGTGCAGAAACTCAAGACACCGGAGGACAAGATCTTCCATATGGAGAATGGGAGATACCAGATTTCAGAGCAGCACAAGGTGGATCAGAAAGCAGCGGACTCAGATTTTAGCAAAAATCAAAGTTGTTCCTCAACTCTGGGACTACCTGTGATCCACTTTTGCTCTGACAAATGGAATTCATCCTCATAAATTAGTCTTCTACATTTCTTACTAAGAACCTAATAATTGATACACTAAAAAAAATAAAATAAAATAAACATCTCTAGGGGCTGTGGAGATGGATCAATGGAATAAGCGCTTCCCTGGCAAGCGCAAGGGTCTGAGTTCAATCCCTGGTTCCACAAAAAAAAAAAAAAAAATTAACATCTCTAAATTTAAAAAAATTTAGTCATGTACATCAAGAAAAGAAACCCGTCATTAATATAAGTTTCAGGTTCAAATTCTTGAGTGTGTTCTTTTAAGCAAAATTAGAAGAGCACCATCACCACTGTAATCTCAAAAGCACAGCAGCTCCCCTTCTGAATGGGCTTTGAAAGTTGAATAAAAGAAAATCTAGTTGAGTGTATTATCTCTGGAGCCCTCAGGCAATTAAAACACTGTCTACACATAGGCTAACTATGTAAGAGGAAGCCAGGAGTAACTTTAAAAGCAGAAAACATTTAATACACTTTTAATTTTGGAAACAACATGCATATTCTATGCATTCTCATACCATAGCACCTAGATTTCTACGGAACTCCTGCCTTTTTTCACTCTCCTCTCACAGAATGGAAACCTTGAAAACTGGGCATCTCCTCTACCAAACGCTCACGCTGCCAGTAGTGGCTTAGGTTCACACACAGCAAGCTGACACCAACCTACTTACTGGTAATAGGACTCCAAAGACAACACCAGGGAATATGAAGAAAAGAACTTAGCCACTCCACAGGCAACTCCTCCGACGCCCACATACAGCCATGATTACGGTAGGTATGTCCTGGTCACTCACTGTCTAGCACACAAAGGGTCTAAAGGATGGTTACAAAAGGCACAAAGACTCAGATGTCCCTCAGGTTCTTTTGCTTTACCAATGAACAGAAAAGGAATTCTACACACAGCCTGTTAACAGCACAAGAAATGGTACCAGAAAGGGCCAGGTACTCGAGGGTTATTACAAATTAATACATCTTTATAATCTGTATTTCATAATTGTATTGTTTAAAATAAGCTGCATATATTTATCACTTAGGAGCTCTTCTTTTCTTAAAAAAACTGCGAGGTTGTATTACAAATACAAAGAGAACAAGAACAGACTGTTGATCAGTCATTACTTTCATTGGTTTGATTTCTTCTATTCCTATCCCTGCAGCACACCTATGAAAGCTGTACTTGAGCTCTAACTATACTGATAATAGGACTTCAAAGATGACAATTCTAAAGCTTTTCTCCAAAAGATAAAGACAACTTCAAGCCAGGCATGATGATGCAGAGCTGTAATTGGAGCTCCTCAGGAGGCTGGGGCTGGACAGTCACAACTTCAACACCACCTGGGGCAAACCAACAAGACCCTGTCTTCAGAAAAAAAAATACACTGAAGCACCCCATGTTCAACCCCAAGTACTACAATACTAATAACAGATAAAGAAGATACACTTTCCCTTGTCCAGTAAAAAACCCCCAAAGATCTACTCATAAAGAATAAATCAAAATTTTAGAACTCCATGATAAACAACAGTCCAGCAAGATTTTCAGCAATTTTATTTACTTTCTACTGAAAATAATACTAAACACTGTTCACATTTATGCTGAAACTACTTTTCCCACCCTCTAATTATGGGCTTTATTTACGTAAACACCAAAGGCTTTCCAAAGGTGAGGAAAAGATTTCAAAATCATTCCTAACAGAGTATTTTAGAAGGAAATGGTGTTCACAGTAAAATAACATACATTTTATCTCTGAAGACTTCAATACTCTCTCCCCCAAAAGTGAAACCCACTAAAAATATGGAAGCCTTGAACACTTTTTTCAAGTACACACTACTTATTTATGAAGATAAGACTGTATATATTGAGCTATACATAAAATGAGTCTCAACAGAAAACAGGAGGGCTCAAGTTACCCAAACAACGTTCTCCAAATACATGTAATTAAATGAGATCAATAAAAAGAAAATACAAAAACTTGGAAACTACAATAGCCTAGGGTCTAAAGAAGATGGAAAATATTTTTCACAAAGTGAACATTATAATACAGCATATCAATTTTAAGATGCCGCTCAAACAGTAGGCAGGGGAAAGTGTAAAGCTGATTTGAGGTCCTCTAACAATTTGCTCTTCTAGAAAAAAAAAGAGCAAATATAACCCAAAGTAAAGAAAGCAATGATGACAGGAGCAGATTCAGTGAAATTAAAAGCATAAAAACAAGGGAGAAAAATCAGTGAAAGGAAAATTTGATTCTTTTTTTGTTTTTTTGAAAAAGGATCTTTGCTATATAGTTCAGGCAGACCTGGATCTTGCTATTTAGCCTAGGCTGGCCTTCAACTTGTAGTAATCCTCTTGCCTCTGCCTCCCATAGGTCTGAACTACAAAGTGAGTTAAAGGCCAGCCTGAACTGCATAGTGAAACACTATCTCAAAAAGGCAAACAATGATGATGACAAAAAACAAACCAGAACAACAACAACAAAAACCAGCATGGTACTTCCTCCAAGCACTACAGAAGAAATACTACCAATTCTATACAAACGTCCTAAAAAAGTAAAAAACAAAAAAAACCCTCCTGAGTTCAATCCCCAGTACCGCCAAAAAAAAACCCTCCTGTCTCTTATAAATTTTTAAAAATCATTTATTTATTTATTTATTTATTTATTTATTTATTTATTTATTTATTTATTTGGTAAAGGGTCTTGCTATGCAGCTCGGACTCATAGTGATCCTCCTGTCTCAGCCTCTCCAGCACCATGCCTAGTTTCAGTGGTCAGCTCAGCATGAGGCTGAATGGGAATTGAACCTGGGTCCTTGTGCTTGTCAGGCAGACACTTACACTGCCCAGCTATCTCCCTGGCTCCTGTTTCTTATACTATGAATGCACTGTTAAATTTAGACAAAAACACAAAAGTGAACCATGATGTACATTCAAAAATTTTAGGTAGGGCTGGGAAGATAGCTCAGTGGTCTAAAGCGCCAGCTTAGGCAAGCTCTTAGGGACCACGGTTCGATCCCCAGCACCACATGCCATGCCAGCCCCTCCCCCAGGGTGAGCTGAGCTGAGCCCCCCCCCCGCAAAAAAAAAAAGAGTCCGTGATGTGTAGCAAGACACTGTAATAAATAAATAAATTTTTAAAAAAAGTTAGATAATACTTCAACAAATCAAGCACTATAATGAAGAATAATACATCATGACTAAGTAGGGTAAAAAGGATAATGATGTCATGACCAGGTAGGCCTTAGTTACACATACAAACTTAATCTAATACTCAACACCCAGTTGATATAATTCCCCATAATTAACACATCAAAAAAATTATGTGATCAGTTACACACACACATACACACACAATGGGGAGGGGGGACAATATTAAACATTCCTGATGATAATTCTCAACAGAACAGGAATAGAATTTTAGGGGAAAAATTTATAGATAAATTAGACCATGATGAGGGCTGTGGTTATATCTCAGAGGTAGTGACCCTTGAGCATGCTTGAGGCTCTAGGGTCTGTCCCAACAGGGTGGTTGGTGGTAAAAGACTGAATTCTTTTCCCCCATGACCAAGGACAAAGTAAAGACGGTCGTTCTCTCCAGTTTTACTCAATTGCACTGGAAGCTCTGGCCAGTAGCAGTCACACAAAATTAATAAACAATTAGTTGTATTTCAGCACTCTTGGAAGAGAAACACTGATGGCTTTTGCTCCAGGCTATCCTTCAAAGGTTTTTACAGTAAACAACCTTGAAGAACAGAGACACAATATTCCCCTGGAGAAGAAGGCAGGATGATCTGCCACACAGGAAAATAAAATTCTCCCCTAGAATGGTATCATTTCAGAGGGTTCTTAGGAAAGACACCTAAACTCAGAATTCCTCTTAGAAGACAAAAACCCACTGTGCACACAGTACCACTTGGGCCTGCCTCCCTTCCTCACCATGCTGGTTATGGGGGAAGAGGAAGGGTGCAAGAGAACCATTATGAACATGAAGCTCAAACCATCTGCAGTGCCTTGAACAGTGAGGGCCTTATCTCTGACCAGAAAATCTCATGGATTCCCCCAAGTACTCACAAACTATGGCCAGTTAACTTGTTGCCTTGCATGTAGGGTAAAATCTGAGGACAGTCTTCTTTTTCATAAAGTTATCTTTGACCCCAGGGGGAAAATCTTTAATTTATTTCTCTTATAAAAACTACCAATCTTAGAAACTATTTCTTTTCTTGCTTTCATGACTAAGAAATTCAGAGACAATTTGTACCACTGTCTCAAAATGCACAGATCTCTTAATAGATTCTTGTTGTTAACCTCAATCTGATGTATTACAGCAAACCTTAGTTTCTGAGTTTAATTTGTTCCAGAAACATGCCTGTACACTGGTCTATCAATGCAACTTTCCCCATAAATAAATAATAAAAATTCAGATGACTTGTCCCACAACTCAAAAATATTCATATAAAATTACAGGACTGAAGCATTTATACTGAAGTGGATGCCACTTGAACATATACTCATAAGTGAAATAAACCAGACACACATGTGTAAATATCGTATAGTCTCCCTAGTATAACAAGCGAAAAGCAGAAATACAAAAGGAAACGTACAGCAACAACTAAAATCAGTTGAGTCAGATAGGGCAAAGTGAATGGCATATGCTGCAGGATACTAATCAGCTTTTCTTCTGGATGGCTATCAACCTAAGTTCACAAATCAGAGTTGGAGAAATAGAAGAGCCGCCACAAGGCCAGCCAACATTTTGGCCCTAGCCTTTCAAGGTCAGCAAAGACTCAGGACATAGGAGAACCTGTACTGTAACATCATGAAACTCAGTTGTGCCCCAAATTTTCTGAACAAGGAGATTATGGAGCCACACAGCAAGGAGATCAATGATCCATAGTGTACCTGGGGAGAGTCACATGGAGAGAAAACTTTCTCTCAGGCTCTCACAGAGAGCAAACTGGTCAAGCATTGGCCATGACTCATCCACATGGATGACACAGACGAAGGATCTACAGAGTAAGGCACAGGATTACAAGATAAACCCTGAGGGGATTTCACTGACCTCATCAGAAACAAAAGCTACATGTTTTGGTATATAGGTCTTGCTCTATCTCTGTCTTAACCATCCAGCAGAAAAGTATAAAAATGAAGTATACATCGTGGGGCCATAATATTAAGCTGAGCTGTAAATGGCTATGGCCCAAAACTTCTTTGAATAACTCACTACTGATGTGGAATGCTGGACTGTGTTGGATTGTGTTGTCAAGTTCAAGCACCTAAGTTAGTTGAATGACAATGGAGTGCCCACCTTTGACAGGTGTAGACAAAGGAAGGGGTATAGAAAGAAAAACATCATGATGTGTGTGTATAGACAGTACAGTTGGGATAGACAACACTGTGCTTCTACATAATCCTATGAGAGGCAAGATTTGCACTAATGGTGGTTGGACAGGATATCATGTCGGCTTCTAGTACTATGGTCATCCACTAGGAAAATAATTATTGAATTTTTGATATAATTCAGGTATAAAAAATAAGTAAACAGCTACACTCTTAATTTACTGATAAGACATCTGCTATAATAATGTCTGTAAGTATAATATCATGTATGCACCTTGTATGATACCAAAACATTATGAAAAGTTTGCAATGTATTAATTTATCGAATCTGTCTTGTTAAGGTGTCTTAAAACTGTCTGATTGATATTTGTACTTCAATAAAATAAAAAATAAATTAAAAAAAATTACAGGACTGTAATAGAACACAATAATAAATAAAATACAACATATGAAGGAAAAATAACCTGTGCTTTCCTTTGAAAACCTTTGTGGCTGGTGTAAAGGAAACCAGAGGAGGGTAGTATGACTCACTAACCAATGAAATAACTATATATTGGCTCAACAGAATCCTTTTCAAGCAATTTTAATAAGAAATGTTATCCAATAATAGCACTTGCTTTTGCCTCCTTTTGAGGATTTTCCAGAAATGTGACACTGTATTGTCATTAAGCAGATTCATTTTATTTGGGTGGTGCTTTTTTTTTACAACATTTTGTACAGTTTCCCACATTTTACACATCTCCCTTGAAATCTCATTTGAAGTGAAAGCTCCCTGCACCTTTTTCTCCTCCTCTTTTACGATAAGTTCTCCATAATCTCTTGCTGTTGGGAGACAATCACCCAAATCCCGCAGCAAGAGAGAGAGCTACTTGGCTTGCTTCAGCATCAACATTCTATTCGGATTGCAAGACACTTCTCCTCTATCATGTTAAATTTATTGGAAATGTTTGCTCATCTTGTGGAACATTATTCACAATCCAAGATTTTACTGTATATTATTTATATTATTAATTTGCCCATGTATTGCCTAGTTTACTATATATATGCATATACATTTATAAAGATATAATTTCAAAATTTCTCCATTACATATGTGAAATATTAGAACACAAATAACAATTACTACCCTTTAAGACACACTCAAGCCAAGTCTGCTCCTAGAAAAAACTTCTTGATTTTCTGACTGAGGCAGAGCAGGGCTCTTTTTCTATATACCACCACAAAAGCTCTCTTGAGTTCTGTTTGCTATACAATGTAGTATATTTCATTTCTTTATTTTCTCAGTTTCCAGGAGTTTTTAAACTTTATGAAGACAAGAATAGAGATTTGTCTTCAGAAAGTTATCAGCAGCACTTAGCAGCCAGTACCTGGACCATAACAGGCAATAAATATATGAGAATCCATACAAGACAGACAGATACAAACAGGAGATCTGTTCTTCTGTTCCCTGGATGACATAACGGAGAAGTGGGACAGGCTTCCCCAGTTTAAAATGTCGACTGAACCTAAACAATCAGTGTACTGTAACAAAAAGAGGGAGCAGCACAGCATGAGGAAAGTACGTCCACAAGTAAAAAGCTAGTGTTTGATGCTACCAAGACAGGAACAGTGTACTCAGATCAGTCTGTGAAGAGCACTGAGCCTAAGTTTTGGCTTTAATATTTCAAGGAAAATTAAGAAAGTATAACCTTAAAAGACTTTTCTTTATTTTTCTTATGCCTAGAAGGAAAAAAAGAACTGATAATTAAATATATTCTAAGTTATGTCATATAATAGTACTGTAAAGGCAAATAGTAGTAGAAAAAATTTTATTCTGGAAAATTAAAATATTTAGTATTTAAAGTAAATACCTTATAAATACACTGACCTGTGATAATATTTCCAAGATCCTGAGCAAAGGTATTACGGCACTCACACACATTTAAGAGTTAAAAAATCCTAATACTCTGTACCTTTATAAAGTTAGGATGAGATTCTAAAGTTAAATAAACAGAAATAAGTATTTTCCTATTCTTATGATAAGCAATCTATTTTAGTGTTATAGTGTTATGATTTTGTAGCTAGAGGGAAATTTATCTAAAATGTGCTAATATTGACATTTCCATTTTTCTAGGAAAGACTCTCAAAACTGATAAGATCCCACTATGGGAAGTCAAGTCACATTCTTACTAAGTCTGTGTCTAAAACCATGATCTGCACTCTAAAATATAGTACATGCCATAAATGTTTCTCAGTCATTGATATGCACCCAAAAGGTGGGAAGGACTTCCAAAAACTGCACAGTAGTTAACATTAGATCATAATGACATAAGTTTTTACTTTAAAGAAAAAAAAATAACAAAAATAAAGAAAAAATAAAGCAACATACAAGAAAAATGGTACAGAATTTCAAAGCAAGAATAGGAAATTAACAATGGTTGTTATATTACATATTGTTATCATCAAATTTGTTGCTCAGATTACCAGACACAGGCATGCAAGACTGATCAAACTTTAATCTTCCTTTCAATAAACCTTAATTTTTCCTCGTTCTTTTTATTTTTAATTTATTTTAGAGATTATAAAAATATTAGATATTAGAAACTATATTTAAAAAACCAAGATGAAAGGTATTCAACAGTGGTTGTTACACTGTACATAGCTGTCTTTAATGTAGTTGCTCAGATTACAGATATTAGCACATAAAATTGGTCGAAGTAAAAAATTTAAACATTAACTGCTACCTTCAAAGAACTGATAGAAATTAGTAGTACAATCATTTTAGCTATCCTCTGTATATACACACATGATTTCCCCTATATTTTCTTCTTTACCTTATCTCAATTATTTATTCCTTATGTTAACAATTATTTATAAAAGACTATGTCTACAGAGTTAATTATTGTTGAAAAAAAATACTTTAATACTTTGCCCTAAATCAGCTTCTGTTAGGCTGGTGGAGTGACACAGAAGAAAGATCACCACAAGTTTAAGGACATCCTGGGCCACACAGTGAGTTCTAAAATACTAGGAAGACCTGGTCTTAAACAATAAACAGACAGGTATGGTGGCCCATGCCTGTAATCTCAGCACTCAGGAAGCTGAGGCAGAAGGATCCCTGTGAGTTGAAAGCCAGCCTGACCTGCAGAGTGAAACCCTGTCCAAAAAAAGGCAAAAGCAAAACTAAAATAACAACAAAACCATCCTCCACACTTCCCGAAGTAGACTCTATTGATGCTGAACTGTAACTTGCTTGATGTGCAAACATACTACAATTTAAGGATATATCCTTGTTAAAAAAAAAAAAAAGAATATATCCTTGTAACCAAGCAACTGAGATACAGCCAATCACAGGAGCCGAATTTAAAGCTCACAGGACTGAATTTAAAGCTATCAAGCTGAAAGCTGCCAAATAATGACCACAGAAAGCAAATGCCAAGCGCAGTTAATGTAGTTGTTTCCACTTGTCTTTTCATTTCCTCTGGCTGGCAATATAACCTATTGATAGTACGGTGGACCATTCTGAAATATCTTTGGTCTGGAATATTACCCAGTTCTAGAATCTTTTTCTTAAATGCTACAAATTTAATTGTTCTATCTTAAGTTTTCCACCTTATAATTTAAGACTCAAGCTTATTTCTTATTGACATCACTGGGTTCAACTTAGTACCCAATTTCATTGAAAGTACTGAGCATATTAATATCCTCCAACTTCATGTTAAACAATTAAAATGAGGTATATTTTGTATCCATTACCAACATTTCTCTACTGTTTCTTAAATACACATGATGTAACTAAAAATGTTGCGATTTTTAAAGATGTATTATAAAAGAAACATAGTCATTAATTCTTTGAAGAATACTCTCCCTTACTTCACACACACACTTAATCTCCTTGTTCTTTCCCTTTCTGAAGCAGTTCTGGACTTCTTCTTTTAGGAGTATCTTGATGTCCTAAATAGATTCAAAATCTATCTTTCGTGGCCAACAGTAAATAAATCAAATGAAGAGGCAACATAATGTTTATATGAGCCTGGCTTTCCACTGGATGACACTTGGCAGCAGCGTTCAGTTTTTTGTTTTTGTTTTTTTTAATGGGCAGCAGCATTCAATTTTTTATTTTTTAGTGTATTTAGTCCCTACTCAGATCAGACTCATGGTGATCCTCCGATGAGGTGCAACACCATGCAGGTGTGCAACACCATGCCCAGTCTCAGTGCACCCCAGGGGCAGGACCAATGCACGTGGTGCCAGGGATCAAACTCTGCTATGCTTGCCTAAACAGGCACCTTAGTCTGCTGAGCTATCTGGCCAGCCCTCACTATATATTTTTGTTTTTGCAGAACCAGGTATTGAACTCAGGCCCTTGCACTTGCCAGGCAAGTGCTTATTCTACTGAACTATCTCTCCAGCCCTTTCACTATATTTTTTTAATCACACCTCATAAAGGCACTCACAAAATGACATCAGAACTGCTTTAGAAAATGGCAAGAACAAAGGGTATATTCAAAGTGAGGTGAGGGAAGATTCACCACATCACAATTTGACATAACTCATGTCTCATGGCCAGGTGACTCTCATTCAAATTCCATAGCCTGATGTTAAATAGTTAACACTACTGGTGGTGCTGCCTGCACAATGGGACAGCCATGCATGTACTGCTGGTGACCCAGGCCAAAAGGAATATGTTAATACCAATGTGTTTTTACTGTAATAAGCTTTATTTTATTAATAAAGTTTTCATATTATAAAGATTCATCATATATTCTGATTACCCCTTGTGTAATGCCAAATACAACTGTATCCCCAGATATTTTTTGAAATATATGTTAAAAATTATCCTTAAACTGAAAGTATACAGAAAACAAATGCTGCTTCTTTCAAGTTTAAAAAAACTGCCTGTTTAGGATACTTCCAGCTGGCCACGGTGCTGCATACCTGGGAGCTTAAAGCGGGAAGACAGAAATTTTGAGTCCAAACTGGGTCACCAAGCAAGCTAATAGATTCTTTTTCAAAATAAAACAGTGAAAACAGAAGTTGGGGATGTAGCTTAGTGGAAAAGTCCTAGGTTTAATCCCCAATGGAGGGGGTAGGGGTAACAACGTTAATTGCATACTATAAACTAATCACTCTTACAGTTTTTTGTTTTGTTTTGTTTTTTTGTGGAACCGGGGATTGAACTCAGGCCCTTGCTCTTGCCAGAGAAGCACTTATTCTACTGAGCCATCTCCCCAGCCCTCACTCTTAAAGAACATAGAGGTTTCTCAATTAACTGTCTTTCTAGTGAACTAGTCTTCAAGTACATGCTTCTTCCTTCATTCAGGCTGTTTCTTTTTTTAAAAAAATAATTTTATTGAGAAACAAATAGCAATGAAACAGTTTTAAAACAGGTTAGTAGGACAGTTACAATAATTAATACATGACATATTGTTGTCTTCGTAAGTTATTCACAGCACAAGATGCACACATGATATCCTGTCCAAACACTATTAGTACAAATCTTTCTTCTCACTGAATTAAAAGAAAGTACAGGCTGCTTCTACTGAAGATTAAAAAAAAATTCCCACTGTGGGGCCAGCCAAATGGCTCAACGGACTAAAGCGCTTGCTTAGGCAGATACAGAGGCCATGGTTCAATGATCCCTGGCATGCTGTGCTGGCCCCGCCCCTGGAGCATGATAGATGGTGATTGAGACTGGGTGTGGTGGCGCACACTGCAATCCCAGCTATTAAGAGGCTGAACACAGGTGGATCACTATGAGTCCCATCTACGTAGTGAGAACCTGTAGACTCTGTACTACACTACAAATAAAAAAAAAAAAAAAATCCCAGTGTGCTCCTGAGAGCAACATTCCCACAGAGCTTGTGTATGTTAACGGTTCGTATGTGACAGTTATAACTGAAGGTCAGTTTGACTACATACAGTAGTCTTTGTCTCCCAATTTCCTTGAGTATGCGAAGGGTTGCACTTTGCTGCCTTTTGTCGCAAAGCTTTGCTATGCCCAAAAGCTTGATGATCTTACTTTCCCCAGTGAGTCACATGGTCTTTCTGCTTAAGATTTTTCTCACTATATGTGATGTTAGGTTATAGCATTTATTGGAACATTGTGATTTTTGTATTTTTTTGTCTTTCTTACAACCGCCTCTTTGCATTGTGAATGAAAGAGAAGTAAATAGGCATTATGTGAAATCACTATATGATTACAAAATCATAAAAAGGTATATGAGATTTCCATAATAAAAAAACATGAGCTTTACAATGACCTAGTCAAAAGCTTATTACTTGGTTCTAATTATGTCTGGATGGTAAAACATATCGAATTAGAACTGGAGAAATAGGAACCAGGGAGATGGCTCAGCGGAATAAGCGCTTCCCTGGCAAGTGCACAGGGTTTGAGTTCAATCCTGGGTTCCGTTAAAAAAAAAAAAAAGAACTGGAGAAATAATCTTGGAATGAAACATTTTGGTTGGGTGAACTCACAAATTATAATCTACATGAGAAATACTGATATATGTATTATATATACTAATACATTATTTTAAAACTGAAAAATATTCTTCTAGTGGCTAGTTTTTAAATAAAAGGACCTCAGTAAACAGCTCTCAGGCAATTTCAAACCAAAAGCCATACTTACATTCAGAAATGTAAATAAACTTAATTAAGTTCCTTCAATAATTCAAGATCTACTGTTAACTAGTCTACTTTTTGCAAGGTGCAAGGGTATTTCACAGTGCACAGCAACATCTGGCTCAGCCATACAATAGGAGACAAGTTCCCTGGTGCATATGACATACACTAGTAAAAACAATTAACACAAGGTAAATAATTTGAATTATTCTAAAATTTCCCCCAAATAAAATTACCTTAAGTTTTCTAAACATAATGCTTAGAAATGTTTTACTACAAATGTGTAAGTAAAAAATCTTCAGTGTGTATGTGGAAAATAACTGAATTTTTGAGCTTATTTTCTAAAGTCCCACCTAGATTCATAATCCAAGACTAATTAATGCTTTCCAATTTAATTACCAGCTGAAAATCTAGCACATGTATTGTTCGACATTTAACACAGCAATTTAAACAAACTCAGCAGACTTTAGGTTTAGGACTTACAGCCTACTGACTTACAAATGTATGTATTTGAGAGTGTCCAGCACCCTTTTTATTGTTGGCTTGTGTCTGGCTGTGCTCTCCAGAAGGCTGACCAGTATCTCCCCACATACCGTTCTTCTTGAACCCTCACATTTTTATCAAGAAATATACTCTAATTCTCCTCGTTTATCTGAATAGGCTTCTGCTGTATGTCTCTAAGCCACAGAATGCAGTGGAAACAACTGTAACTTCAGAAGGCAGGTTATAAAACTAATACAACTTCTACCCTGCAAGGTATGCCTGTGCTTTTAGAACTCCAAGTTGCCAGGTAGGAAGTCTGACTACTCTGAATCCTTTATGCGCTGAGCAAGCCATGCCACATGAAGACAACACATATAGAAGATATAGCTGGCAGCCCTAGTTTTCTGTCCATCGGACTCAGGAGCCAGACATGGAAGCATTGAGGTAATTTTGGTCCCTAGCCACTGCATCATCTCAAACCACAGGGATGCTCAGCTGAATCCTCAGCTATCATGAAGCAGAAGCAAGCTATCACCACTTTGTTCCTTCTAAATTCCTGATATATGAAATCACGACCAAAATAAAAAGGTGGTTTAAGGCTGATACATTTAGGGATAATAACACAATTAATTATATTGGGATATGCAACAATAACAAGTACAGCAGTTCTCTGTTCACCCCCAAAAGTTATGCAATAAACTTGTACAGACCCATGCAATAAAAATGTACATTCAATTGAGGAGGAGCAGGAGGGGGAGTAAAAAGGGAAAGAGGAGGAGGAAGACAACAACAACAACTAGCCCACTGTCTTTAAAAGTAGTTGAAGTGGCCAGTGAGATAGCTCAGTGGTCTAAGGCGCCTACTTAGGCAAGCTTAGGTAAGCTCAGAGGACCACAGTTCGACTCCCAGCACCACATAAGGCACCAGCCCCACCCTCAGGACAGCTGAGCCAGCAAAAAATATATATAAATAAATAAAAGTAGTTGAAGGAGCCAACCAGTTCTTGGGAAGCTATAAACAGGTGGATCACTGTGAGTCCAATCTAACAGTGAGATCCTGAACTAAATACAAAAAATAAATAAAATGAAAAGTAGTTGAATAATAAAACTAGTATATAAGAAGTATACAGGTAAAATGGGTATATAAAAAGTCTGCTTCTATATTCTAGGCAATGTTAGAAATAAAAAAGAATTATTTTATTCTCTTTTAAGAGAAAAAATGGGAGAGAAAGAATATGAATTACCTCAAACCTTGTCCCATTTACTATGCTATTTACAAATATTTTATTTTTTATTTTATTTTAGGGAACGGTCTACAGGGTGTTCTGTTTACAGCCTCCCAAGAGCTAGGATTACAGGGAGCACCACCATGCCCAGTCTCAATCACTTTCTCAATGCACCTTGGGGGCAAGTCCAGCACAGCAGGCCTGCTGAGCTATTTGGCTGGCCCTTGTTTACAATTTTTAAAATCTCACCTCAGACACCAAATAAGAATCAAACATGAGGGCAGGAGAAATGGCTCAGTGGAATAAGTGCTTCCCTGGCAAGTGCAAAGGCCTGAGTTCAATCCCTGGATCCACCAAAAAAAAAAGAATCAAACACGATAGAATTAGTGTACTAGAATACAGGAAATGATTTGCAGGTTGTGTGTCAAGTTTTGGCTGGGAGCATTGAATAACTTTATATTCCAGTGGGTGGGGTTGAGCACAGAGCAAATGATTACAGAAGCAATGACTGTGGACTGCTAAAACTGAACTGTGGAGCACCGGGGGTGGGGGGAGACTGTGGGAATAAGGCAGTGGGCAGGCTGGGGTGAAGTGGGTGGCAGTGGACACTGTAGAGGTCTGGTGCTGCTCTTCTTCACAATCTCTATGACACACAATTTTGCTCTGGTACTGAGGATAATGGGGACAGCGCCTTTCCCAACAAGGGTGTTTTTTTCTGTTAGTGGGTGATGGCAGTTTGACAGGAGCAAGAAACAGGAAGATTGTAACAGACTGCACCCAGGGATTCCTGTCCGGACCCTGAATCACCCTCCTATAGGGACACCAGGGACTGAAAGCTGGGGGCAAGGACTATTGACATTTACTCAGAATGATTTGAAGTATAGCTCATCTATATGTACATAAAAAATGGGAAATTTGGATGGCACAACTGAGTACTCCTGGAAATTTTTCACTCCAAATAATACAACTGCCTTCTTTAGTTCCCAGTTAGCTCCATGTCAAGATGAGCATAAATTCTGGTTGCTCTCCCAACCTCCCTGACTACTCCTGTCTATTTCTTTTATTTGATTTTTCTCTTCTTAGGCCCATTAAATTTCTCACTCTTGTCATTAAGCAGCATCTTCATATTTTTTTTAACTACTTCCCAAGCCGTTTTCCTGTCCAGTCTGTGTTAGTGGTGAAAGGTTTGGGACATGGCTGCCTTCACTTGTGACTAGACTTTGGGGGGTCCAAAAGCTATTACAGTCATTGCTCATCACAACTAAAGGACGGTACAAATTAAAATCAGCCAGGGATTTTTAAGAGAGGTTTCTCACTGGCAGCTGCCCTTGTCCAGTGGAGTCAAGGGCAACATTAACTCCTCTCGGGAAGAGTATGGGTGATAAAACACACAAAAAACTGCCAACCAGGATGTGCACTGTAGTTTTGACAGAAGGGCTCTGCCTGCCTCCATGACTAATTTCAATCTGCAGTTGCTCCACACGTCAAGTTGCTACTGTGACCCAAAGTTCCCACCATAACTCATTACACTTGCAGACACAGAATCCGGTGTGACCCAAGGCCCCAGATAAACAAAGGCAACTGCTAACAAGCAGGATATCCCAAGGACCTGAACACCTAGGAGCCATGGGCAAGGCCACACCTCTCTTCCCTTTGAGCAAGGTTAAATCCTTCACCATAGTATCTGTCTGTTCTTTCTTCTGAGACTTAGCTTCTCACATCTAGCTACCTTGTTAGCATCCCCGCCAACAATCAAATTCACTAAAATTTCCCCTGACCAAGCGTGACTTTCCTGTCTGTGTTACTGGTACCTACATTATGTTTTGCTTTCTGGAAAAAAAAAAAAAAGATTTAACTAATAGGTCATGACTATTTGTGTTTGGAATTTAATGTTTTGATATACAATGTTTTGATCCATGTAAAACTATTTTTTCCAATAAAGAACTGAGGCGATTTATAAAATCATAATATAAAGTTAAAAACAAATTTTTAAACAAATTAGAAAAAATAGTCCAGAAAAAAAGCGAATCAGAATAATGCGACAAAGAAGTTAGGACACATTCATGTTATAAATGACTGTTCACTTGTCAGAGATGGGCTGCATATATGGCTGAGCTTTTTTGCATTTAACAAGATCTAAACACAAGAAGAAATAATGAGCAGCTTCATAATTCAGAGTTCATTAAAGGAAATGACTCCTACGGAGACACTGCTCTTCTCTCAGTCACCCCAGGGTTTAAAGCTGCTTGTCAAACTGAAGATCTTGGCATCTATGTGTTGTCATTTGTTTCAGTCTTCTCCACATTTACATTACCTTTCCAGAACTAATAATGCATGATTTCAAGTTAATCATCCTTAGCTATAGGCCTTCCCTATATAAAAACTACACTGGTTTCTTGCTAATCTTTCCTTATCTCCTGAGTCTTCATAAAAACAATGTAATGAAGTTGTCTAAGGTACTTTTTTCTTATTGCTGAGACAAAACACCTGACACCCAAAATTAAAGGAAAGGTTCAGTTAGCTCACAGTTAGTGGAGGTTTTAGTCCCTACTCAGCTGGCTCCAAGGCAGAGTGGCACATAGCAGAGTGCAGCTGTTCATGGCCATGGGAGACAGCAAAGAGCAAAGGGAAGAGCAGCTGAGACAGCAACAAGCCTCTCTCCCCTCCCCACATTGCATGCAGATTATCCACTCCAAGGCAGGTGTAGCACTCATACCCATAATCCCCACACTGGATCATGAATTAATCACCAACTCTAGAAGCCACCATAATAACTGCATGAGGCTTTGGGGAGACACCTAGACACAGCCATACAGAAGTGTTATGAAGTAAGTTTAAGAGCATTTATTACTTTTGAGTTATACTTGTCTGTAGTGCTTGACATAGAGGTGCATGACTATAATCCCCGCATTCAGGAGGCTAAGGCAGGAAGATCCAAGTCTAAAACCCACCTGGGCTGCATACTAAGCTCAAGACCACCTTGAACTACAAAGAAAACCCTATCTCAACAAAATAAAACATTTGTCATGGGCATTAATGATTTCAATGGATCATGAATGAAGGGTTGTCCTTATTTTTATCAAAATGAAAGAATACATTTCTATAAAATATTTGAGGGTGCCTAATGCCACTTTAATAAAGAAAAACAGGCATTTTGTAGGGCAGGGTTTTTCCACCTTGGCCACTACAAACATTAGAAGCTGTGGGGTAGGGGAGATGGCTCAGCAGAATAAGCGCTTTCCTGGTAAGTGCAAGGGCCTGAGTTCAATCCCCGGTTCTGCCCAAAAAAAAAAAAAAAAAAAAAAAAAAAGAAGCTGAGTAATTTTTATTATAGGAATTGTTTTATGCAGCATACGGTGTTTCCCAACATCCTAGGTCTCTAGTGGATGCCGGCAGCAGCCTCCATTATGGAAACCAAAAGCATGTCCCAACCTTCACATATGGGCTGCCTCAAGACAAAATCACTGCCAGTGAAGAACCACTGATGCTGGACAGTCAGCATGGTTTTTATATTTACATTTCTATATAAAGTATTCTTTTTCTCCTTGAGGGGGGAAAAAAACCAAAAGAATTTTAAGTCACGGACTCTAGAATAATAGGAAAAGGAGAAGACAAAAGGCCAGTGAAAACTTACAACCAATATTAAGTGTCAGAAGTTATTACATCTCAGCCAGTCTGTGCTTTCCACAGGTGAATACGTATCAGTAAAGGCAATCTATGGATAAGAAAGGAAGTTAATCTGTTTCTAAGTGTGTAAATATTATTATCATGTGC
Organism: Ctenomys sociabilis; assembly: GCA_004027165.1. Lineage (NCBI taxonomy): Eukaryota > Metazoa > Chordata > Mammalia > Rodentia > Ctenomyidae > Ctenomys > Ctenomys sociabilis. Next base: position 128,988 of record PVKA01001052.1, on the reverse strand, counting down.
TTTGAAAATATTGGCCCTATCATTACAAACATAAGCTGTATGTCACTCAAATGTGTGTGATATATAAGAATTCTAGAGCATTACAGATGTTTTTATAGCAAAAGTTAAGGACCTATTCTTTATTTCATGCCTGTCAACCTGCATGTGCTGAAAAACCCCTCAGACAAGAGGCAGCATGATTGCTCTGTCTCTGAGCTACAGCCCAACTGCACCGTGCGTGGCTCAAACGCAGCAGGTTAACAAAACACACAGTCCTTCACCATGGAACTTGCAGAGTAGTGAAAAGGAGACTAGGAATGAACACAAAAAAAAGGACCCATAATTATACACCAAAGCTAATCTGGAAGGAACAACTGGGAAAACAGGGCCTAAGATTTGCTTTGGGGTCCAAGAAGGTATTTCCAAGGTAGTAACGCATTTTCATACCAAGACAGACAGCAACTGTGTAAAAATCAATTTCTCCAGAAATAGCCAGGGAAATGGATCAGTGGAATAAGTGCTTCCCTGGAAAGTGTAAGTGCCTGAGTTCAATCCCCAGTTCTGCCAAAAAAAAAAAAAAAAGAAACTGTGAAATCCAGAAACAATGTAAGTGATAAATAGCATACAGGTGCCAACTTATCTATGAACTAAGCTACAAAAATGGGAGCCCCAAGGACTTAGAACAGGCAACTTATATAATGAAGCAATGCTCCTAACCAACACTTTTCACTAGTACCTTGCAGCAGTTATGTACTAAAAGTTCTAGAAAGGAATGTTAGGTAGTGGTTGCAAACCCATGCAACACATGCTGCAACAGGCTATCTACATCATTGCAAGTTCTAAACAGTTCACTCTCACTGATGTAAGGCAATACAAAGTAAATGACTCCCTTACCCTGTGAGTCAGATATACAAACAGTGAAGGGTCACAAAAATAGCTATGCCTTTCATTTAAAAGAATGACACAGCTGGGTGTGGTGGTGCATGCCTGTAATTCTAGTACCCAGGAGGTTAACATAGGGGAATTGTCTAAATCAGAGAGCATCTTGGACTACAAAGGGAGTTCAAGGCCAGTCTAAACTATATACAAAGATCCTGTTTCAAAACACAAAACAAGGGCTGGCCATAGTGCATGCCTGTAATACCAACACTCAGGAGGATGAGGCAGAAGGATTACTGCAACTTCAAGGCCAGCCTGGGCTACAAAGTAAATTCAAGGCTGGCCTGAATTACATAGTAAAACCTTGTCTCAAAAAGACAAAACAAAGGAGCCCAGAAGAATGGCTCCTGCAAAGAAGGATAGCAAGGAAAAGAAGAAGAGCCATCCTGCCATTAAAGAGGTGGTGACCCAAGAACACACAATCAACATTCACAAGTGCATCCACTGAGTGGGCTGGAGGAGATCCAGAGATGGGGACTCCAGACATGCACATGGACACCAGGCTCAACAAAGCTGTCTGGGCCAAAGGAATATGGAATGTTCCATATTGTATCCTGGTGCAGGAAATGGAATGAGGATGAAGATTCACCAAACTATACCTTGGTAACCTACCTTCCTGTTACCACATTCAAAAATCTCCAGACAGCGAATGTAGACAAGAACTTTGAAATAGTTACAGAATTACAAAAAAAAGACAAAACAAAGCAAAGGAAGGAAGGAAAGTACATGGCTTAGGCGAGTAGACCCTACCCCTCAATGTGCAGAAATATCACCTAATGAAGTTTCAGACCTACTAGGGATTCCAATTCAAGAGTTTACAGTGCAGCCTAGGAAAGTATACCTACCACACATCCTTCATTCCTCCCTACCAATTTTTGAGACTCTAAAATCTCTACTTCACAGAGGCATTGCATGCAGGCTCACAACATGATCATATTACATACGCCCTCCTGAAAGTGGTTATTTACAAGCTGCCCCTGTGTTCAACTGATGCTATCCCCCTTGGCTTGAAAGTGGAATCTGAATAAACTGAAACTTATTGCTATATTCCTGCCCAGACAACTGACCAGAGGTGACATTTAAAAAACACAGGCAGTGCTGACATTTCTCTCTCCAGAGGTTGAGGAAGTTCACCCTTACAAAAAGCCAGCCAGAGAGCTAAGGAAAGCAGTGTCAATTCAAAGGGGAATATACCAGGAGAGATTTGCAGCACAAAACTGGTAAAAGAAATTAAAATTCCTCATTTTTTTTAACGCTCTTTTGGGTCTACCCCAGCATATATAGTGCTGCACGCCTGTAATTCCAGAATCTGGGAAGCTGAGGCAGGAGGATCACTGTTTCAGCCTAGGCCATACAGTGAGTTTGAAGATCACCTAAACTACAAAGTAAGTTCCTGGGAGGGAGGAAGGGGAGGGAGGGAGGGAAGAAGGGAAGGAGGGAGGGAAGGGAAGAAGGGAGGAGGAGTGAAGGGGAGGGAGGGAATTCTTTGTATCTGGTAGTAATGCCACATGCTTTGTGTGTCATCTCATGTAAGCCCCTAAAATTTTAGGTAGTATATAATCACCGCCTAGATAAAAAAACCTCAAGAGCTTACAGAGAAAACTTGTCCATCAGCCAGGTTCAAAACCCAGGTCTCTCAGACATCAGTGCAGAGATGTCCTGGAAAAGTAAAGTTAAATAATCTTGTAGTAAAGAAAGAAAAATTCAAGGGCCATTCCAAAGAAGATCCTACAGAAGTAGACCAACAAGGAACAATGCTGGAATATTAGAACCCTAAATGACTATGACAGAAGGCATGCATACACATTTTGAATAAATAAAGATTTGTAAAGATGAGTGGATATAAAGATCAGATGTGGCTGGGGAGATAACTCAGTGGACTAAATGCCCATCTGGCAAGCACAAGGATCTGGTTGGAGCCCTGGTACCGCATGCTTTGCCGGACCTAGGATCCTAGGCACGCCATACCAGCCACCAAAACCAGGTGTGGTGGTACATGCCTGTAATCCCAGCACTGGGGAGGCTGGAGGCTGAGACAGGAGGATCACTATGAATCCTAGCTGCATAGCAAGGCCCTGCACCAAATAAAAAAATGAGAGCAGATGCACTTAGATGAGAAACAACTACAACAAGTGATCCAGACGCTAGCAGCAGCTACTGCTGAGAGATGGGGTTCTAGGTCACATGGCCCTACCTCAAAGTGTTTGTATATTTCCTATGGTATCACATTTGTAAAAAGAAAAACATCATATGGTATGTTGTATTGTGTTTTGAGAGAGCGAGAAGTGGCTGGCATGGCACTGCCTCTCCACTAATGGGGGCAAGGGAAACAAGAACAGGTAGAGTGACAGAGGACAAAACGCCTGGCATAAGTGAGATGTCCTCCCATCTGGAAAAGCTCACCCTCCTCATCCTGCTTCCTGAATACTTACTCTAAAAAAAGCTATTGGGAAGGGCCAGGCAACAAAGCATGGTGATGCAGAAGCTAGGGAAGAAAGGAAAGTTAAGATGACAGCAATAATGGTGACTGTAACTGGTGATACATCAGGCATTATAAGAAATTAATCAGCTCAGTAAACAATACAATAACAAGAGTCTAGTCTTTTACAGTCAAGTTAAAAAAAAAAAACAGGGAGAAAACTGGGCTGAATTCTCTAGTGAAATCTGAGATATCAAATTAAACTCATGAGCTCAATATATTCAAAGATGAATAGAAAAATAAATATAAAGGAAGAATTGTGTGTCCCTAGCTCTGTACTAAGGTCGGGAAGAAACAGAAGCAATTACTAGCATTGGGATAATTACAATTACCCTAGATCGCAGTAATACACATACCTTACTCCCACACCTTCCTTTCCAAAAACTATTCTTCACTAATACAAACCAGGGCCCCTGTGACAAAATTTGACTGCAGAGCTAAGTAGAGAAATACAAGATGAACCAAGAAAATCTATTGTATTTGAAGTAGTGTTTGAAGAATGCGACATTTCAAAAGTGCTCAGAATCAAACTGAAGGAGCTCGTAAGGACAAATCAGGGTAAATACAAGCACTCTACTAAGTAAGGACGGTGACTAAGTACAACCACTATATAAAACAGAGTCTATGACAAGTGAAGTGAGTCTGAGATAAAAAGTCAGACACCTGGAGGAGGTTGGATATATTGGTTGAGATGTTTAGTCTCAAAATAACTCAACAAAATACTTATTAATTAGTAAGGAAAAAGAGGAACTGTGGAGATATCATCTTAATTGACTTCACCTCTAATAGACTAAAAGGAAACTGGGCACTGCCTGTGAGGATGTATGAGGGAAGCACAACATCACCTCCTGGGTACTCCTCCCAAGAAACAATCCACAGACAACCACCCTACAATCTTCATGTCAAGGTCAGGAAAGCCAAGAAAATATTGTAAAACTCTTCCAAACTAGAGATCAATGTGGCAAGAAAACAAAAGGTAGCATATGACTCTATCATGCACACACTTTAACAACTGCAAACCCTGAGTGGAAGCAAAGGGCTAAGTGGTACCAACACAGTGGCATTAACTCCCTGATATGGATGGCTATTTTGTGCTTTATTGAAAAATGTCCTTGATCACAGGCAAACCTACGAAAGTATTCAAAAATCAATAAAACATTATTTGTCACTACGAGTTCTGATGGGAAAGGCTCTCTCATTAATAAAAAACAAAATGTGAAAGCTGCAATTCTTAGCCCAGACGTTCCCACTCAATTCCTTAAACTGTTATGGTTTGGCTCCCAAGTGCCCCCTTAAGCCCACGTGGCAAAGGCTTGGTTGTCATCCTGTGGAGCCAGGAGAACCTGTGGGAGTAAGCCCTGTGGAAGGGTCAGACCGCTGGGAGCAGGCACATGAGAGAATGTCAGGCCTCCAGCCGCCTCCTCTTTTTCTCTGCTTCCCAGACACCTAGGGGTACTTGGCTCTTCCACAACACTCTCCATCCATGAGGCACAGGACCTTACCATGAGCCCAAAGAAACAGGGCTAAGCAGTCCAGGGGTACAAACAAACTCTGGGCCAAAATAAACCTTTTTCCTCTTTTTAGGGTGATTATTTCTGGTATTTTGCCATCATGTCAGAAATATGAGTAACACAGATGCCTTGGGTGCATTTTTATCAGTTATCTTAAGACTATGATGGTGGTATATACCACAAAATTCAGAGTATGGCAAATGGCACTTTGTAATGCTAATCAGAGGCACAGGATACTTGCCAAAACTAAGAAGCAAGAAGAGTAAGTTTGTGCAATTGTTAGCAGGTATCCGCATAAATACAAGGTGAAATTCTAACAAGCCTCACTGAGAGTGACTTAAATGCTCTTAAGATGTTGAAAGGTCAAGGAAAAGTGATACATAGAACCACCACTGCCTGTGGAATTCTTTGTTCTTAGCCCAATACTTGGGGATGACATGTGCTGGCCCCAGGAGCTGGTAGAGGTGCAAGAAGTAATGGCTACCTTTCTGGATCCACATCCCAGGGAGCCTGCTGAGGAGAATTTTCTTCCAGGACCTAGGAGATTATATACTGAAGAGAACAGCTTGATGAATGACTCCTACAGGCCAACCTAAGGCTTTCATCTCAGCAGCAAAACCAAAACCTAGCAGGCTACATCTTCTCTTGTAACAACTTTCCATGTCCAAAATGCAGACTGAAAGAGAAGATGAATAATGTTCACCTCTCTCTCTCTCTCTCTCTGTCTTTTGTATTTTTAGGGAAGGGTCCACAGGGTGTTCAGGGTCTCACTACTAGACAGGACTCACAGTGATCTGCCTGTTTATAGCCTCCAAGAGTTGGGATTACAGGAGTATGCCACCAAGCCCAGTCTCAATTGCTGTCTCAGCATGCCCTGGGGGCGGGGCCAGCACAGCAAGCCTGGGGATTGAACCCCTGCTCTTGCTTGCAAATGCTTTAATCTGCTGAGCTATTAGGCTAGGCCTCACTTCCTTTTCAAACTGAATCAATATCTTTTCTTTTATTAGACAGCATGAACCTTTTTTTTGAGTTACTGCCACTATTCATAAATCAAATGTTAAGATTCACACTTTGTTTCCTAAGAGGAAAACTCATTTTATATGTAGGCACCTGTACCTACCAGAGAATTAGGTTGGAACAGAAGGTTAGTTGTCAAACTTTCACAATTTCCTCTTAGCAGATAAAAAAAAAGGTACATTGTTCTAAACTAACACACAAATGACTTGCATCTATTAGATAAATTACAAAGATTTCTTTTTTTTCTTGAATGTTCATTTTATTTTTTTATTGAAGTACAAATATCAATCAGACAGTTTCAAGACACCTTAACAAGACAGATTCAATAAATTAATACACTGCAAACTGTTTTCATAATGTTTTGGTATCGTACAAGGTGCATACATGATATTATATTTATAGATATTTTAGCAGATGTCTCTTATCAGTAAGAGTGTAGCTGCTTACTTATCTTATTTTTTATACATGAATTATATCAAAAATTCAATAATTATTTTCCTAGTGGATGACCATACTACTAGAAGCCGACATGATATCCTGTCCAACCACCATTAGTGCAGATCTTGCCTCTCATAGGATTATGTAGAAGCACAGTGTTATCTATCCCAACTGTACAAAGATTTCTTAATATTTTATGGTCATTTCATGTATTATCATCTACTCTTATGCTATATGGAATGTGGCTTACAAACTTTAAAACTCTGTAGGACCTAAGCCATCTCTTCAACTGTGCAGAAGCTGAGAATGCCAGGGAATTAAAATCCAAATGAGTAATCCAAGAAACAGGCAGCTGAGTGGACACAGCAACTTCCTTCTCTCCTAGACTCTCAAGAGTCTAGTCTATGTAAATATCATGTCTCTATCACACTACTTTCAATATTTGCCACCCAACATGCTTGCCCTTTAGAACTTCATGTAGTTTGAGTCTTAAAGCATCAATACATGAACATTCTACTTAAATAGTTTCTATGTACTCTATAAATTTATAACTGAAAACAAAATCCTCCAAGCCACACAATAGCAAAATCCACAGAATGTTTCTTTCGTTAAGTACAATGCCAGGAAAAAGTTTCTCTGTAAACAAGTATGCATGCTTTCATTCCATAGACAATGAATATTATGTAATTCAATGCTACACAGAGAAGGCAATGGTTCTCTGGTAGGCTAACAGCCAAAACACTAGAAATCAAATACAAGAGTTATAATGAGCTCTCAACAGGAGCCTGGTACTTTCTTTTCCCTATGCTTTTCTTGGCTAGTTTATGTCCTTTATTTTTAATTATACCAGATGAAATGCTTTTAAAGGCAAGTATATATATATATACATGTTTTGTATCATATCGTGTATTTTCTAATACTATTCTCTAGTCAATGAATAGGGAGGCTAATGTAGTAAAGACCAAGCAATGCACATACCTAGTTCCCCTTGCCAGTCTCCAGCCCAGCCACTGTGAAACCCAGCAAGGAAAGCACCCTCATGCTGCCATATCCACCATACTACCTTTGCAGTAATCCGCAGGGTCTTCCTGTTCCTCATCATCTGATCCCAGGATCTCCTCCTCTGGCTCTGGGGGAGTGGGGTCTGGCAGTGGTGGTGGTGGTGGTGGAGGAGGTGGAGGAGGAGGAACTAAAGGAGCTTTCTGTTGAGGCTCCGGCCTGAAAGAGTGGAGAGAACATTTCTATTTACTTAGAAGTAAATCTTGCATTATGGAAACATCTGAGAATTTCTTCTTTTTTTTTTTTTTTTGAGAGTTTCTTAACAAGGGGAAAATTAAAACTTGTCACACAGTAAAGAAATGCTGATTAATGTCACTTCATTTTAGCTGAACTTAATTATGTTCAATATACAGATGAGGGGCTACCCTTATGAAGGAATATTTTATGAGAGTATTTTTACAGTTTAAGAATTTCTTAAGGCTTGAAGATGCTATGAAATTTCAACAAAATCAACAAGTACACTACAACACATATCTTCATTAGAAAACATTCCATAAAGTTTAAAAAGATAGAAGCAAGCAGCCTTAAGTCAGAATTTCCTTCCCATAGAAATAGTGGGAATAAGATTAGATTTCCAGAATGATTCATGAGTTGATTAATATATAATCTACCTAAAGTATATTTTCATTTAAGAATTCAGGTATCTATCAGCCTTACTTATGAAGAACATTATCCAAAGCTGGAAACAAAAGAAATAACCATCATCAGTCAAGTACAAGTACAGCCTGTACATGCTGCAAAAGTCATTTCCACTTGTCCCAAAAGAGGTGAAATGATAATCTTACAAAGGAGAGAAAAGGGAAGAAAAAAGTTTTAATGGCTTTAAAGAGGCAAACTTTGGGCCCAGGGAGATAGCTCAGTGGAATAAGCATTCATTTGGCAAGCAGAGGATCCTGAGTTCAATCCCCAGTACCAAGAAGAAGAAAAAAAAAGAGGCAAACTTTGAAATATCAAGAATAACTCACACATAATAATTATATTTGCTTTGAAGTGAAATATTTAAATGGGATTCTATAAAATCAGCTTGTTCATTGCAGGGGGTAGGGATGGATCTCAGTGTTGCACACTTGCCTAGCATGCATGAGGTCCCAGGCGTAGTCTCCAGTTCTGAAAAAGGTAAATGCTATTTCTAACCACGTCCCAATGTGGAAAACAAAAACCTACAATATCTCAATTCTGATACCAGAAGCACGTATGTTTCTTAAGCTGCCATCCTAACAGGAGGACCACTGTTATCTCTGAACTGGTCTTGCAATATGGGTGAAAAGTGAATGGGAACAGAAACCTGGGAGAAGCAGGGGTGTTGGGGAGATAAGAGTATCTGCAGAAGTGGTGTCAGCCAAGAGAAGTGAGGGGACCCTAGAGAAGCAAGAAGAATGTCAGCAGCATCGATGTAGAAGAAAAGGAGCATTTTTTGCCTGCCCAAAGTATATTTTCTCTTTCTGAAAATACCTGGCTTCCCTTTGGGGCCATTGGCCCTCCCTCCACAATGGAAAGGTAATTCCAGATCCCTCCTGTCCTCATCATAGCACAGCCTGGGCACATAATCAAAGTTTCCTCTTCAGTCCCAGAACTGAGGAGGTCAGCTATCCCAAGGGTGCAGCCTCATCATCAGCTGCTATAAAGAATCAGGGACACAGGAGCAGTTGAGACCACTGTCCCTAAGTGGGACTTCTATGTCCTTGCCCAATCTAAGAGCACCCAACAACTTTCCATGAAAGTTAACTATACTTATGTGAAGTTTGCCAATAAAATCCCAAAGAGTCATACCTGAGAAAAAGAGGAAGTGAAAGGGACAGCAGATACATCAAAAAGTCATAAGGAAAGGGTGGACTACATAAGACAGGTAAGTAGGAAGGTAATGCTAGAAAGTATGGCTACTTTTGGCAGAAAAAAATGCTAAGTGTTTCTAAATCAAAGCTGACGTATTGATCACTACTTGTTAAAATGGATAAAGACTCAAAGTTACAGTTCCCCAAGGAGCATGTGGTGATGATACCACTCTGAGTTTGCTGGCAGTCACAGTGGGACACTGAGGAAACATGCACTTTCTGAAGTGCAGTGTATGTCCTGGAAGCCTTTTGAATGCTCTTTTCCTTTTAACAGACAAGCCACAACTGACACAATGGTCACAGGCATAAGGGAATCCTGAAGAGGGGAAGGCAGGGGAGGGTCTGCAGAAACCTCATTATGCACCCAAGAGTAAAGAGATGACCTCGGAGAGCCAGGCACTTCCCATTCTCCTAGGAAGTAGGCAGAACTTCACTCCTGATCAGTTAAAAATATTTCAGAAAGCTAATTGTTTCTACCTAACTTACCAACTTTGTATGAAGAAAAAAAAAATAGAGTTGTTTTTCTGAATCTAAAATAAATTGCAGAAATGACTTAATGGTCTTTTTCTACCTATACTACTGTGCTCAGTACCTCTGGGCCAGCTTGGTACCCCTGGGCCAGGTACCTGTGGCTATGAGGACTACTGCCATATTACAGGCACCCTCACTGTTAACTGTTGCGCATCAGCAGTGTGCACACTACCACTTCCCAGTATGACAGCAAAAATATGTCCAGATACTAACTTATGTGTCCTGGAAGCAAAATCATTCCCGCTGTCAGCCAGTGCACTAGTAGTATTTCTATATACTGTACAGGCATGCCTCATTTAAAGACTAAGTGAATTGGTCACTAAATAAGGGATTGTATACAGTATGAACATTATAGTATTCAGAACAATGAGGTCAAAGGAAATTCCAATCTGATGACTGCTGTTATTTCTGTAACTCTGACAGGTGGTACTGTAATACATAAAAGAACATAAAGCTATAGTGCTGCATTGTACAGTACAATCAGCAAAAATTATAGTACTGCATAAATGAGGTTTACTATACAAATAAGCTATAGAGGCACCAAGCCGGCAGGTGCAGTAACTACAGTTTCAACTTCAACTCCATGATGTTTTTCTTGGCCAAAAACGCATTAGGTCGTTTTCCAGTTCAGAGCGTTCAACAAATGGTAACAAGGCAGAGCCACCAGAAACATGCACCTGATTTCCATGACAAATATGGTAATGCCATATTAGTTAGTGAAGCCACATTCTGTATTGCTGCATGGACCTATACAGCAACACAAATTGGAATAGAATGGACCCTTTCCCCTGTTGGCAGAGTCACCCCCAAGGAATGGAGAGATCAGTAATCATGCCAGCCAATATGATACAGCTAAATTATTTTTAAATGAAATCATAATTGATGCCAAGTGAAAGTGCTGTGTATCCATCAAAATATGGCCTATTGAAGAAATAAAGTACAGTTGAAACCTTAAAAAAAAAAAAAAAAAAAAGCTATAGAGAGGCTCTATAAACAAGATATACAGGGGCCGGGGAGATGGCTCAATAGAGTAAGTGCTTGCCTGAAGGGCCTGAGTTCAATCCCTGGTTCTGCCAAAAAAAAAAAAACCAGATATATAGAACTGTACAAAAAAAGATGGGACTTAAGTCCAAGTGGCAGGTCCTGAATCCAAGCAGTGCCCCTCAGTTACAAGTCAGAACCATCATTAGCCAGGTAGGCTGTTGAATGAAAAATACCATCTGATTTTATATCACTGGACGAGGCTGTGTCTGTGATAATGGAGAAGATATTCTAATTTTCGCTGTCCATCCTTTCTTATTTGAGATACTCAGGCACCTTCATCATAATGTGTGTCACTCATTCTGCTCAACTGCAGCAGCACGCACAGCTTCACAAAATTCTCAAACTCTGGTCTAAGTGAGCAGGTGCTTTACATCCTGCAGTGAGGACTGTGTTGAAGCATCAAACACTTTCAACCCAATTAAAGGGCTAAGTCAGAACACCGTGAGGTGTAGGAGAGGGTGAGAAATGCTGATTTAATAGTTAACTGGAACCTTTAAATTAAAAAAAAAAAAAAAAGGCATACATTGTAGTTCTGATTCACTCTGTACCTGGACAGCAATTCATCCTTACTCAGATTTCTGGTCATATCAATGGTGAGCATTTTTTCTAAAACTTCTCCAAATGACCTACTTTAGAGCAATTAACAGCAATTCTCAAATTATTTAGTTTATCACAGCAAGTATTAGTCCAACTTAGCAGTTAATGCTATAACTTGGATCACTGGTACTTTTCCAATCTATCCATCCTTATTACTGCCTACCACATACCAGGATACAATCACGTTTGTTCCAGTGCAGACCCATAAAAGCCATGCCATACAGCCTTAGTCTGGTGTCTTCAGGGAAGTTTCTAGAGGACTGCACAACCCTATTAAATCTTGACAGTCTAAAATGTCAAGAGGTGACAGGTTATTATTACATTAAATACAGTCTCATAAAATGCACCAACAAATTTAAAAAAAGAGACCATCAATCCTAATGAAAATCATCAATAGAAGAAGTTATTTCATATATAAAATACTAGGGGCACATAACAGTAGCCATAGGCTGGGGGAGAAGCCTGATAATCTCATGTTTTCAACAAATGATAATGGTAGTGTTTATATGTCCCCTCCAAAATGAAACTGGATGCTTAACCCAAAATGGATCAAAAATTAATAAAAGAGGTCTATAAGTTTAAATGAAAAAAGGTCTATAAAACTTTCAGGGGAGAATAAAAAAGGATGAGTTAACCTTCATGACCTTGGGTTAGCTAATGTTTCTTAGCTACAACCTCAAGAGCATAAGCAATAAAAGAGAACATGATAAATTTGATTTCATCACATCTAAAAGCTTTTATAAAAGCCCACTAAATAGAAGGAAGTCTTTGCAAATCATGTAACTGGAAAGGGAACTATATGTAGAATATATTGTATAAAGAACAAACCAATGTAAAAATAAGTAGGGGCAGGAGGGGTGGAACTCAGTGGTAGAGCACTTGACTACAATATACAAGAACATTTGATCAACAGTATTACTGAAAGAGAGCCAGGCGTGGTGGCGCATGCATGTATGTAATCTTAGCACTCGGGAGGCTGAGGCAGGAGTACTGTTGTGAGTTCGAGACCAGCCTGAGCTACAAAGTGAGCTTAAGGCCAGCTTGAACTGCATAAGGAGACCCTGTCTCAAAAAGACAAGAACAGTATTACTGAAAGAAAAAAAAAAATCTCTCTGTGTGTAAAAAACAAGCATTTCTCTAAAAAAGATAAATAATTGAAGTACATGAAAAGATGTTCAACATCATTAGTCATGAGGAAAAGAAAACCAAAATTACAGTGAGATATGACCTCATACTTAAAACAGAATAGCTACAATTAAAAAAATCAGGAAAAGAAATGTTAAGAAAAAAAAATTTTAATCTTGAACCCCTCACATAATGCTTATGAGAATATAATTTAGCAAGTAAAGTCTGTAAACTCCCCCAAAGTATACACAGAGTGACTGATACATGACCCAACAACTCTACTCCTGGGCTTATGCAAAGAGAAATGAAAATATTTATCCACACAAAACCTTGTCCATTAGTATTCTCAGCAGCATTATCCACAATTAAACAAAAATGTAGAAACAACTCCAATGTCCACCAACTGATAAGCAGGTAAATGTGTTGTAATTTTTTTTTAAGAAAAAAAAAAAAACAGCTTTAGCAAAGAAGTTCACTTTCAGCCAACGAATGAGATCTGCCTTGAAAGGAGAAGGAGGAGAAAGAGGAAGAGGAGTGGAAGAAGAGGAATGAAAAAGGAAGACATAGAACAGAACGAGGAGGAAAGGAAGGAGTTTGTGACTTAATCCTATAATGGAAAATTTTACAGTAAAAAAAGAAATGAAGCACTAATACATACTCCAAAGTGCATGACCCTTAAAAACATGCTGAATGAAAGATGCCAGTCACAAAAGAGCACAGGTTGTATACTTTCATTTTATATCAAATATCCAGAATAAACAAATTACAGGCAGAGTAAATGACTGGTTACTGGAGGCAATGCAGGTTGCAGGGGTTGAGGGGATAAAAGGCATAAGAGGATGGACTACTAATAGGTAGGGACTTTCTTTTAAAGAATGATAAAAATATTCTAACAACATGGTAACAGTTATAGAATTCTGTGAACAAACTGAAAAGAACTCTGAGTTGTATACTTCCATGGGTAAACTGCATGACCTATATGTCAAAGGGCAACCTAAAGATATGTAAGAAAAAAATCTATACCACTTTGTATCATCTTTGAATGTTCCTTGTATAGTATTCTGTTTCCAAGAAAAATTAGAAGAGGCCTGCTAGTTAGCTCAGTTGTTTAAGTGCCTGTTTATGCAAACACAGTCAGGCATAGGATACTGTGGTTTGATCCCCAGATCCTCATGCCTTACCAGACCTGCCCTTAAGGCACCCTGAGCCAGCCTCCCCCCTAAAAGAAAATCCTTCTCCCAAGAAAAATTAGAAATTTTCACATTTGTATTTAAGCAATCTCTATCTGTACATGTGGTCTCTTTTATAAGTGACCACTGCATTCACAATAAAAGAATATCATGTAATTATTTTAAAAATAGACAGGGGGCTAGGAAGATGGGTCAGTGAAATAAGCACTTCCCTGGCAAGCGCCAGGGTCTGAGTTCAATCCCAGGTTCTGCCAAAAAATAAAAATATAATATAATTAAATAAATAAAAACAGACATTCTAATGGCCCAAAATTTATACAAAGCATTAATTTAAAAACATGCTCTCATATACAAAACACATCATATTTTAAAAATGAGATAGGAACAACAAATTTAAAAAGCAATCTTCCAACTTGAATTTTTCACAAACTATATTGTAACCCTATGTAAAATACAAATATTCTAGTCAGTATTCTGTATAGGGTCATCATAAAAATACAGTTTTTAAAACTCTGGGGCTGGGGAGATAGCTCAGTAGAGAAAGCACTTGCCTGGCAAGCGCAAAGGCCTGAATTCAATCCTCGGTTCTGCCAAACAAAAACAAAAAACAAAACAAAACAAAAACACTCCCCCAAAGTATTTTTCTTTCAATATACACTGTAGTACTCAAATTATCTTATTATGCTTATCAGCATTACTGTATTTACACATATACTTGCTCTATCAGAAAAGGAAGAAAAACTGAAATGAAAACAACCCTAGCAAAACACATGTATCAACTGCTCAAATGTGCTATAAGCAATCCCCAGTGAGTATTCTTATTTCCTTCAGCTGCTACCATTTGGTGTTTGTTTTTTGGGTTTGGCAGAGAGTTGAAATAAAGTCTCACTATGTAGCATGGACTGGCTTCAAACTGCAACAATCCTTCCTCCGCCTCCACAGCACTGGTGTTACAGCGATGTGCTACCATACCTGGCCTGCATATTTCTTCAGCAGAGAAAAGGACAAGTGAACTCCAGACTTGGCAGGAAATAAATCTTGTTCTTTTTATTAATTTAGACAGAAACTGATACAATTTAACAAATATAGTTGGATTAATCTTTAATCAAAATGCCAAAAAAAAGGAGCTCCATGTAAATTTCTTCAGGTAGTATTTCATAGAAGTTCACATAAAATAAAATTTTGTTTACTTTTCTTACTCATCCTCCCTTCCTTTAATCTCCTCACACCTCCCTCTCAGTAGTAACTGCCACTTTGAGAAACATCCAACTGGCACTTCTAATGACAGCATCAATCAATGAACATATGTTCTCTCAAAATAACTGATCTAAATAGGTACTTTAATACTGAACAAAGCCATATGCTAGGAAGAAAAGGTATAAAGATTTTACAGATCCCTGTTGTATGAAAAGAGGATACCTAACCTTCATATAAACTGAGAACATGTACACAATGTCTGCTGTGGCAGGCAAAACATTGACATTTATGTGAGGAAGGCCCCTGCTCCTCTGTGTGCAGACTTGTGAGTATGAGGTGGCAAAGGTACCATCACTACATGTAGCTTGGTGTTGTTTTTAAATTATCACAGATCACCTGAATTAGTGACATGATTACGACCACAGAATTGCTTTTTGTAAAGATATATGGAATCAGTGAGCAGAATGGTTAAAAAGGGTATAAGCAAGAAGCAAGGAAACTAGAGTTGCTTATCCAAGAGAGAATCAATAAACACCAAGGCTCAGACTTGATTTGTTGTAGGTAGTGAAGTAATACTCCTACATTTCTGGAAGTGAAATTTTGCTAACATTCCTGTGGACAGATAATAAAGAGGAGGCCACTCAAGAGATTTAGAGAAAAGAAACTTCTGTGTTGGCCCACTTGAGTTCAATGAATAAGCTGAATAGACTTCAAGGGAATGCATGATATAAAATCTATAAGAAACAAATGTTTGAGCTGTAGGTAAAAGCAAAGATAATGTGCATCTGGTAGCTGCAGGATATCTAAGCGTGTGAAAGCCCCCCAAACAACAGGAACAAAAACACCAAGCTCACAGCTAAATCAGAACCAAATTCAGATGAAGCTGTCAAGCCTAAATTCCAGGTTCATGGTCCACAATCAAGGGCTCATATTATAATCAACAATATAGGCTGGGCAGATAGCTTGGTGATCTAAGTGCCTGCCGAGCAAGTGCAAGGACCCAAGTTCAACCTTGGGTACTACAAGATGTGTTGGCCCCATGCTGAGCCAGTCACCAAAACCAGATGCGGTAGCACACTCCTGTAATCCCAGTGCTGGGGAGGCTGGGACAGGAGGATCACTATGAGTCTGAGTTGCATAGTGAGACTCTGTACCAAATGAAGAAAAGAAAAAAATTATTAAAAAAAAAAAAGTTTATTAAGCTTGAAATATAAACTTCACAGGCCAGGAGTATAGTTCAAAGAGAAGTGGAATACTTATCATGTCCAATGGCCTGGCATTACTAAAAATAAAGCTAAGCTAAACAAAAATACAGATTGTAGAGAACACACACATACAAAAGCTTTGAGTTTGCCTTTTATGCTGCATAACTGTAGCAAGTACTAGCAAGCTAAGAACCCCCCCCCCAAAAAAAAGAACAAACTCTGAAGCCAACTGGAGACAGGTTATATTGCTACCAAAAGTGAATTTTTCATATAGATCTACACTAGTGAAACTGAATAAAACCACTAAGATTGCCTCATGTTACTCAGGAAGTAATGCAATACATACCACTTCAAACAAAACTTCTGCAAACTTCTACAAGCTTTAAAGGGTTCTATAACTGCTCATATGAAATGAATCAACAAAACTCAAGTACAATAAACTTTCTATCCTCTAAAGTGATTTGTTGGGGGGTTTCTTGAGACAAGAGTCTTGCAATGTAGTTCAACCTAGCCTTAACTCACGATTTTCTTCCTACCCCAGGCTCCTGTTATGGTTATAGGGATGTATCACCATACTCAGCCCACTAATGTAATTTAGAGCACAGAAAATAAATGAAACCTCTAGGCAATTGTTATAAAATTTGGTAGCCAGCAACCACATTAAAACTGAGTAACATTTAAAACCTTAAAAAAATTAAAACCTAGATCCTTAATTATCTTCATTTCAAGCACTGAACAGCTGCATATGATTGGTGATAACAGCAGTTCAACTACAGAACATTTCCATCTTCAGGGAGTTCTGTTGGACAGTGCTGTTTTAGGCAATTTTTAAATACATGAACCTTAGTATATTATCACTTTCAATTTTAAAAAATAGCTGAAGAGTTCATAACACTGTCCTATACTTCAAACAACTTATTGGAAGTTTCAAAATAAGCAGTAAATGAGCCAAGCATGGTGTCATATGTCAGCAATCGCAGCACTCAGGAAGCTGAGGTAGGAGAATCACCTGAGTTCCAGGCCAGCATGGGCTCCACAGTGGGTTTAAGGCCAGCCTAAACTACATAGCAAGATCCCATCTGGGGTAAGAAAAGACAGATGGATGGATGGATGGATAGATAGATAGATAGATAGATAGATAGATAGATAGATAGATAGATAGACAGACAGACAGACAGACAGACAGACAGACAGACAGACAGACAGACAGACAGACAGAGATAGACAGACAGACAGACAGAGATAGACAGACAGACAGACAGATGACAGACATGTCCAAAATAAGCACTAAAATGACCAATAGGCAGGCTATCACCATTTTGCATTAGCTAATTCCAAATCTAAATACCCTCTGGCTCAGCAGATATCCTTCTTGATATGAATCTAGTTATACACTCACTGTAACAATACTGTCAACAGAAACATAGTGGGATCTAAATATCATTAAGGAGAATTGGTGATAACATTATACAAGATTACTGCCCATCTATGCAACACAATTTTGCACCCAAAAATGAGGCAAATGAAATTTAAAAAATAATTCCATTCACAAACATATAGAAATAATAGAAGTTCAAAAAAAGAAGCTGAAAACAGACTATGAAAACTATGAAACATTATGAAAGAAATTATTAAAACATTAAGCAGACACCCTATTTTATGGACTAATACTATTAAATCAGAAATACATTCCAACAGGATCTACAGATTCAATGCAATGCTATCAAAATCCCAGCTACCTTCTTTGGAAAAACTGATCAGTCATTCTTAAGTCTTGAAAACACAAGGTTCCAGGATAGGAAAACAATCACAAAAAAACGAACAAAATTCTAGGACTCACTCCATGATTGCAAAAGTTACTACAAAACTGCAGTACAATCAAGACACTGTGGCAGAAAAATAAGGTCGATGGACTAGAACTAGAGACCAAGAAATAAGCCCTCATATTTACAATCAACTAATTTTCAACAAGAGTGCCAAGATCATTTGTAATAGTTAAGTGTTCTGTCAATTTGAACAGTAAAGGCTCTATTAATTGGATTAGTTCTGGGTGTGGCTGAAGGGATTTTACTGGGAAAGAACAGTCCAATGAATGTTAAAAGGACAACTAAATATTCACATTCAAAAGAATGAAGTTGGATTTTCACTTTCCATCATATATAATAACTATTTCATAATGAATCTAAGTTTAAATATAAGAGATAAAAGTACAAAATTCCTAGGAAAGATCAACACCACTATCTAAGTGAAAATCAAAAGCACAATGAGGGTCCAGACGTAGTATCACATGCCTGAAATCAGGAGGCTGAAGCAGGAGGACTGCCATGAGTTCAAGGCAAGCCTGGGCTACACAGTGAGTTCAAGGCCAGCTTGAACTACACAACAAGATTCTGTCTCAAAATACCACAAAGAGCAAAAGATGGTATGAGGTAAACCACATGCACAAGGTCCTGGAAAACAGGGTGCAACACAACAGGGTCCAGCACTACAAAACAAAACAATGACAAATCCCACAATGAAATACCATTTCACACCTACAAGGATGGAAATAATAAAAAATGGCAATTTATACCAAGAACATACAACACAAATTGCCTATAATGAATGTAATCAGTGTGCATACCTGAAATGTATCAATAAATTTAATTAAAAAAATAAAACACACCAAAAAAAGTACATACAAAACTTAAATATCCTTGCATACAGCTAAGGGTAATAGAAAACAGCACAGTTACTTTGGAAAATAGTCCAGCAGTTTCTCAAAAGATTAAACAGTTACTATGTAACCCAGAAATTTTGTTCCTTGGTAGAACTCCAAGAAAAATTAAAACACAGAGACACACAAAAACTCAGACATGAGTTATTATTCTTTTTTGATGCTGGGGGTCAAATCTATAGCCTCATCCATCTAACACCAAGCTACACCCCTAACCCGGCAGTATTATTCCTAAGAGCTAGAAGAGAAAACAACTCAAAATGCCATATAAAGATAGTATAATCAAACAATGGAATATTGCTGGACAATAAAACAAATGCAGTATTTATAGATACCACAACATGGATGACACTTGAAGATATTATGGAAAATGAAAGAAGCTACTGATCAAACTCCACACATTATACAATTCCATTTATATAAAATGCTTAGAACAACAAATTTAAGAGGCAGAAAGTAGATTACTGGCTGTCAAAGATTAAGGGGTGAGAACTCAAGACGACTTTAAAATCAGAGTGCTGTGGAAATTCAAAAAGGTGATAGATACATCAGCCTCCTGGCATAGTAAGCATGCATCACAGGCAAAGTCTCAATTCATTTCTCTTTAGTGAATTTGCTTCCTTGGGGCTCCAGGTATGACCATAAAATATACCCTCACATCTCGTGCAGAATATGGCAGGATATGGCAGATCTTTGGCCTGTCTAGAGTTTCTCCCACCCTTT
This sequence comes from Ctenomys sociabilis, assembly GCA_004027165.1. NCBI lineage: Eukaryota > Metazoa > Chordata > Mammalia > Rodentia > Ctenomyidae > Ctenomys > Ctenomys sociabilis. The sequence continues at coordinate 109,406 of PVKA01001052.1, read as the reverse complement.
CTGTTCTGTGATCATCCTAATCACAAAGGTCAGCATCAGTCCCACTTCTGTTTCCAGACTTTATTGTAATTAGTTAAGAGATTTCTCCAGGAAGTGTTAAAAGAATATTTTTAATTCTTCTGTTTCTCTAGGGCAAATACGACAAAACAGATTACACTAATGTTAGTCACTCTTGAAGAAAAAGAAATCTAGTAGAAACATGCTCTTTAAAAAACCAACTAGCAGTGTAAGCAAACTATTAAAAAAAAAATTTACAAATAACACAAAGCTTTTCTAACTGGGTCTCTCCTGACAGGTGTTTGGAACAACACAGTTCCACCATAGAACAACTCCTAGATGAAGAATGATACAAACATACCCTGGACTGTAGTGAGCAATTTACTGGTGGACCAATTGATAGAAATATAGTCCTGAGCAACAGCAAGACCAGTAGAACTCAAAAATTTGGGTCAGAAGATGAGTGTTTAAAAAGTGATCAGGACAAAAAATATCAGAATGTGCCTGGCTTATCACATCTTGGTTCAGGACCATCACACATACCACTATTTTTGGGGGAGGGGGGTACCTCAGCTTGGCCTGAGGGTGGGGCTGGCACAGCATGTGCTGCCAGGGATCAAACTGTAGTCTCCTGTGCCTGCCTAAGCAGGTGCTTTAGACCACTAAACTATCTCACTGGCCCCACATATAACACTGTTAAAAGTTTTATTTCTTTTTGTTGAGAAAGTATGTGGAGAAAACTAACCAGGATTCACAAGTAGCAATCATGGTGGTGATGGCTCAAGTTGACTATAGTCATGGCAATTCAAAATCCCAGAGGTATAAATTTAAGGCCAGTCCTCAAAGACCTTCTTGTGAACTAGTGCCTTGCATAGGGGATTTTCAAGAAAATTTTTTTAAATTTATATATTTGGTACAGGGTCTCATTATACAGCTCAGACTTGCAGTGATCCTTGTTTTCAGCCTCTCCCACACTGGGATTACAGTACGTGCCACCACGCCTGGTCTTGGTGGTCAGCTCAGTGTTTGGGGGTGGGGTGGGGGAACAGCGCAGCATGTGGTGCCAGGGATCAAACCCCGGTACTGTGCTTGCCTAAGTAGGCGCTTAGTCCACTGAGCTATCTCACTGGCCTGCATACGGGGTTTGACACATTAAAATCCTTCCGATCTTTCCCTTGAAGACAATTTACAGCTGACCAAACAGCATTACAGAATTTTGATTGCCTGAAGATTAATGTGGCTGGGCATAGTTGCTTACACCTGTATGCCCAGCACTCAAGAGGCTGAGACAAGAGCATTTCCACGAGTTCATGGCCAACCTGAACTATAATAGGGAGACCTTGTCTAGAAAACCACAGCAATAAACAAGATTAATGCAACACATTCTCCCTCTCTGAAATGTTGTAACTTCGCGCATCCAGTTGAGGGAGGGAGTTTGCTGGAGATCAAATTCTAGGCTCTAGACCTGTGAGGCAAGCAAGCACCCTACCATTTAAGTACCCACTAGTTTCTCATCTAATTTTTAAGTCTTGTATAAAGGCTTATTTTTGAAGTTAAATGTTTCAATGAGCACTAATGTTAACCTTACTAAAGGAATTATGCTTCAAAGATGTGAAAGGCATTATTTAATATTATTCTGGTAGAAATGGTAATACTCAGAGATTGGTGGATGCCTGAAGAAACCATCAGGAAAACATTTTCTAAGGAAATAAAGAGTCTGGAAGCATGAAACCAAGTCCAGGAAGACTACGCAAACACAAAGTGAACAGGATGAGATACTAGTTTAGTGAACTGGTGTTCCAAGGCTAGCTCTAGAAAAGACTGGGCTGGACAAAGAACCAGACCACCAGATCCTAAATGGACTTGATACCACATTCATCCTTCTTTAGACCGGACAGCAAGGGAGAACACCCCTAAAAATTTGTGATCTCAAGTTTCTCCTTGTAAACAATTAGTATTTGAACTTATTAGAACAGTCTTGGAAAACCCTGAACCAAGAAATTAATAACACAGTATTTCTGGGCTGAAAGCATCTTAGGATAGCTGGAAGAAATAAAAACAAATGAGAGAAATACACCCCCAATGTGGGCTCTTTAGCATTCTCAGAAACTACAATCCAGTGACCATGATTTGATTATTTTTTCAAGTCACAAAATTTAGATTCAAATCACAAGACAATGCTAGGATTATAAGTATGTAGCGCCACGGCTAGCAAAACAACAGGTTTTTTGAATTCTTTTAAGTAGCACACTTCATGTAGCATAATGCTATCCTACATGGTTTATTCATATTAACTGACTGAATCCTCAACTCAGTAAGCCTGTGTGGGGAGGTACAATTAAACATACTTTATTAAATAGCTGGACTGGAATAATGTAACATTTCTGGCCAAAGAGTTTTGTTAGAGACAGGGTCTCAACTTTGTAGCTCAGACTGGCCTTGAACTCACATGTAAGCCACACTGGTCTCACACTTGTAGTGAAACTCCTGCCTCAACCTCCTGAGTGCTGAGATTACAGGCATGTAATCTGCCTTTCTAGTAGGAGTGAATCTCCTGCTGTGCCATTAACCCTTTGGAAAGACCAGCAGTGGCAGGTGGCTGACACCTGAGATGGGTCTGAAGCTCACCAACTGGGATAAAATGAGCTACATGTAATACTGACACTCACTTGAGGCACTCAGACTTTTCCTAATCACCAAGAGTGGAGAGTCCCAGAGAAGGCAAAGCCTGGATTGGGAAGTCTGATAATCACACCAGAAGGCTCTCAGGCAGGAGATCCAGGAGGCATGCTAGGAAAAGTTACTATCTATATGCATAGCTACCAATTCCTTTCATATTTTTTAATTAAAGTACTTTTTTTTAAAAGCCCCCCAAAAGTATCCATTCACAATTTGGATATTAAGTATCAAAGTAAATATCTCTCAAGTAGCCGGGCGTGGTGGCGCAGGCCTGTAATCCCAGCACTCGGGAGGCTGAGGCAGGAGGATTGTTGTGAGTTCGAGACCAGCCTGAGCTACAAAGTGAGCTTAAGGCCAGCCTGAACTGCACAGTGAGACCCTGTCTCAAAAAGACA